>JAQFZF010002412.1:0-12506 GCA_034695365.1 Enchytraeus norvegicus
TTAATTAATTAATTAATTAATTAATTGTCAATAGATTACCCCGCCCCCTAAAAGGCTAGCAGTTACTGGATCTGCCACTGAATTCGCCCACCAGTCTTTAAGCCCGTGATTAGGTCACAAGTGAATGTTTACGATAATTAACACACATTCGATTGGTGTATAATTACTAAATATTAATTATTATTATTTTAATTATTAATAATTGACGTTTTCTTTATTGTGAATTACACTGTACTCTATCTAGCTGACCGCAAAAATCAAGATGAAAACATCATTCTCTTAGTAATCGCTTCAGCACAGCTGCTAATAATTACGTTTTCTTAGGTCTTTGGTAGTCTTACGTAGACTTATGTCTGTCGGCATGCGTCATATCGGCATGGGAGAGCCTCAATTGTCTAATGGCAGCACTGCGGCATCTAAATCATGAGTTTGCGGGTTCAAAGTCCATTGAAGACCAAGAGTTGTAAACCTTGGCAATGGCGAGATCAGTAGCATATGCTATTATTTTACGTAGTCTTATCAATCAATTAATTAATCAGAAGCCTTTATATAGCGCACTCTTAATTTAAGTCTAAGCAACGCCTTTAAACAGTGAAAGGTAGAGTAGCCTAACCTGCCATATGCCACAACCGATGTGGCTAGAACTCTGCTATTCTAGAATCCATTAGTCGTCGTAGCATAAGTAGTCGTAGCATTTCCTCAGTCTATGGACACTTGACTACGCTGTTAGGATAAGAAGATTCTTTTTCTCATAATCACCCACCACTCATCCCAATAAATTGGCCCTCAACAGTCTTCTCGTATTAATTGCTGTTTGCTGTTAAACCTCTTTCTAGTTTACTGTCCGATGGCAGGTCAATGGCACAAATTTATTTTCAAAGTCTACTATCTTGCTCCTTAATGAGCACTCCTCTTACTAGTTAATTAATCACATTACATCCCACTGGAGTCCAAACTCAAGAGCGAAGCCGTTAATCAAACTATATCATGCTTTTCTTTAATGAGCAAATATGGCATCTGAGGTGGTTTCCCGTTGCAATCTCCATATATCTGCGTCAGTCGATTCTAGCGATACAAGTGCAGTTTTCGGTTGCATTGCTCCCATGCTTTTTGGACCCACCATGGAACAATACATCACTAAAGTCTCATCTTATTTTTTGCAGTTCGGATTTATCAAAATTGAAATACTCTATTCCATTAGTATTAAAGTTTTATTAGCGATAAAAGTTTTATTAGTATTCAAGAATACTATTTTTTATTCAAGATGCTATACGATCGATTCATATATGATTTATCATATGAAATTGGAGGCAAATATATTGATGATACTTCCTAATAAAAGCACCAATGAGTGATGGTTTGTTTGCAAATTTATTATTAAATAGGGGGTCAATAAGTGAGAGAAACCGCTTTAATTAGCACTTACGACTAATGTACATGTAAGTTGTATCAAGTTATTAACGAATACTTGGTTCCCACAAATATAATAAAAAGAGTTATATTACATAATGATATTGTAATAAAAAAAATCGAATATAAAAATAATTATGTAACAAATTTGGCAGTATTATTGTCAGAATAGTTTATGTATATTTCATATTACGTCTCCTTGCCTCATTGGTTAAAGCTTCGGGCCATTTTTTACCGAATTCTGTCCATAAGGTCCGAGTTATGATTCCCTGTCGAGTCAATCGGAGAGTAAATGCTCGGATGCACAACGGCCCCACAACCAAGCCATCCATCCCTCGTGGGTCTGCTAATTGGAAGTAGTACGCAACAGGTAACTGCTTCAGCACATTGCCACGGATCTGGCGTATGATAATAATGGATCAAACGTGAAACTGATGACCTTGACGTTAAATTAACTCTAATTGTCACCTGTGTGCTGAAA
Source organism: Enchytraeus norvegicus (assembly GCA_034695365.1). NCBI lineage: Eukaryota > Metazoa > Annelida > Clitellata > Enchytraeida > Enchytraeidae > Enchytraeus > Enchytraeus norvegicus. Next base: position 1,892 of record JAQFZF010002412.1, read on the forward strand.
GCGCTTTGAAACGGGATCAGCTCCGCCCTAGTAGTCAGTTATTGACTCGGTGGTACCTTAACCTTTACCTAATATTGTCAGAAAACATCCGTAAAATAGATTTATTTCAAGAAACTCTGCTGGTCGATACCGTTGATTCGAAATGAAATGGGACCATTTTGGAGTGCTCCTTGTTATTTACAATATCATAATTAAAGAATATTGCCACTGAGAAAATTTTATTTTTGTGAATGACGAACCCACGCATTCGACAAATTTATTGATTGTGCGGATAGTTATTGCATATTGTTATTTTAATGAATTATTAGAATCATAAATTATTATAATAAAAATGAACAATAGAACGTAGGACTCAGGTGCATAGAAACACAGTTCAAATTAAATCAAAACTTCAAATTTATATTGCTTTATCAATAATTATCATGGCACTTGATATGTCAGACTAATTGTTATATTGTATTATACTTGACCCTTTCAGTTGCCATTTAAATGCCTGTGGAATTACGGAAATAGCTATTACCATTGTCAAGAGGTTTATTATATTTCATCTCTGATATTTTAGTGTTCACCTAACTCGTCATCATTTTCTATTTATATTGGCCAAAAATACAAACATACATTTTGTAGAGCCTCTATACCTTAGAGGCGCTTTTTTAAGCGAAAGAAAAAGTCGTCTAGCCTGCCATAAGCCACACACGGTATGGGAAGGCCTCTTCAAGTCTGGAAGTTTAGCTATTTGTTCTAGTACACGGAAGTCATGGCCCAGACCACTCTGCCCTTCACTGCTTGCACTATCTGCGTACGTAGGCTCTTATGAAACACATGCATAATTATCTGCTGTTGACACTTGTTGTTGTTCATCCTGGTAATAAGCCGGGGTGCTGACACCCTCCATCTTCTCACTAGCTCACCCTTAAGACTCAGGCTGCTATGCAGCCTAGCAGGGTCCGTTCCATAAATTTTGAAATTGGTAATTTTTAGCCAGGATACCCCCCAGATTATATTAGAATAGTGTCATTTATAATCATTAAATAATTACTCTATTCTCTAGTTGATAACTGAAACTCTATAATTATCTGATTCGATTCTATGTTCTGCTATATGTAATGTATTGTAGTTGTATTGTATGTAATGTATTGTAGTTGTATTGTATGTAATGTATTGTAGTTGCGATGTATTTTCATCATTGTGCGTCTGTCTTGATGATGTGTTAATAAAAACTACTGCTACTAAAGTAATAAATATAGAAATTAGGCAGCATTCAAGTCCATTACCTGCTATAGTTTGTTACCTATCTTTCATTTGGGCAAATGCTAGTGCCTACGGACCTTCATGTCCACTTCGACGTTGAACCTAAACGGATATAGGCATGACATTTAAATTTATGCCTACTTTGTAATCTATACCGTGAAATAAACGAATCAAATTAAATTTATTTTATAGTATTTCGTTGTCTGTTTCTAGATGAACTTAAAGATGAAACTAAAGTTACTTTGCAATGAATGCATTATTTGTCTATAATAATAAAATTGTGTGACACTTTTAACTTCCTACATTGCTACTGTGTCCGACAATATTTGACCAGGGATCGTAATAATTATTATTATGCAAGAGTTTGTCTAGCTCTTTACTACAAGACTAATCTCTTCGTATTACACTTGTGTCTATATTGCACGGACATCTGTGATAATTATGTTCTATCCATTTACACAGTTCGTAAATGTGTCATGAAGGGGTTACGTCAAACAGTAAGTTTAACGTCTGCCTTTGTATCACAAGGATACGTTCAGAGATGGCCGCTTGGACTCGAACCATGGGTAAGTCCAGCAGACTTGAGAATAAACCGGCAGAAAACAGCACATGTTTCGTAAGATTCCACTTATGCAGATAATACAGTAAAGGGGGAGGTAGACTGCCCAATTATATTTGAGTACTTGACAAACTGGTTGCTCAAATTCCAAACATGCAGAATTATTGATACATTGTTTGTGGCATATGACAGGTTAGACTACGTTTTATTTCATTGTTTAAAAGCTCTATGAGATGCTTTGTAAGTAGGGGCGCTATGAAATTATTGTTTATATTGTATTGTTTTTGTGCAACTGATAAAGTTGTGAACAGTGAACCACGAGAACAGTGAACCACGGTAATAAAGGCAGTAGTAGTATAACTAAATCAAAAGAAATATTATACAGTAAAGTCGAATACATCAAAATTCTATACAACAGAATTATTATGCTAAATGGAATAAAACCTATTTAATTCTTTAATTAACGTTTAATTAAATATATGTATTGAATAAATTTGTTAGTAACAGGACGCCATTATACTCGATTGTTATTTCTACAAATAAGAAAAAATGTAGGTAGGTGTAACAAAATAATGCGCCTATGCATATTATTGCATAAACCTCTTCAATGGAATGTCTACAATTACAATCATAATTATTAAAAAGAGGCCTCTGTTTATCTAACAGTGGGTCCATGCATTTAATTATATAGTTTGTATACCATATTTTCTGGAGATGATTTTGATTTCTGAAGTGGGTCTCCTTATCCTTCCTAAGTGACTGCGTTAGTGGGTTTTTACGAAACACGCGCAGCTTTCGGTTGGTCTATTCTCAAGTTTGTCAGAGCCAACACTGTGATATCAAAGGCAAATAGACATGCCTAAATTAATTAATTAAGGGCACTAATTGTTAACTTTGTTTCATCACGAATCTGACGATTGACTTTCAATATTAAAGTCTCACTCCATCACGCCATCTGGACATCTAAATAATAGGGCTCGTTAATCTAGGTCAATATAAACATGTGGTTGTTGTTGTTGTTCGCTCAGGACATCAGGTGTGTTGCTGAGGCTTTCCTATCATTGGAAACGGTCTGGTACACTTGCTCCCGGAATATGCAAGTGCCACCTGTGGCCTATATTACCGTTCACGCACACATTTATATTTCATTGAAGGAATATTGACATTGTACTAGTGTGATGTTATAAATGAATAAATAAATAAATATAATAATATTGTCAAATATTGAATAATATAACATAGCATATAAAATACAAAACAATTTATTCTTTATCAGATACTTCTAGTTTGTTTTGGGTAAAGGTTCCACTGAGTCAATACTGCTCCCGTGCGGAGCTGATCCCGTTTCTAACAGCACTCAACACGCAGGTGACAATTTCTCATTAATCTAGCGGCAAGATCGCCAGCCTCTCTTTCGATCAGTTACGATCATACGTAAGACCCTTGTTTACCTTCACAATCTTCTGAAGCAGTCAATTAACCGACCCACGAGGGGATGAGGGCTTGCTTGCCCGTGTGTTGTACTACTCAACAAACCATTTCAGTTGGATTTCTTATCAGATTCATTTGTTTCCTCCTTATATCATAAACAATATTTCATCGATTTACTGGCAATCGTAAACTGCACCGTACTCTTCTCTTGCAGCATTTGTTTTTGCTAGACCTGTATGGGTGGGCAGGCTGGTAGTTCAAATGTTGTTGGAGACGTCCCTGATGTCGTCGTCAGATTATGAAACGGACGATAAATTCCCACTGATTGATTGATTGATATAGTTTCACTTTTTAAAACTAGTGCTACCCAGTTCATTCTTAACTGACTCATACTTACATAATAATATGTGGGAGTGCTCAGATGCAGTTTAGACCGCGTTAGTGAATTTATAAAAGAGTGATTATTCGAAGTAGAAGATTTTACTAGCAACTAGCAATTAGCTCACAACTTTCAACAAATCGACGAATGCTATTAGACCATATTTTCAATATCAAACCAGTAAGACTGTATGTTAATATCAATCAGTCAATCAATCAATGAGAATTTAACGTCCGTTTCATCATCTGACGACGACATCAGGGACAATGATATCTTGAAATATAATGTTAATAATCCACGCGTTGGATCCGGGATGTTTTAGTATCTAGACCAACCGAATATTCCGCGTGTTCGAAAGAGGAGACTAACGTAAATGTCGTGACAATGATGTCACGTCCCTGACATCATCCTACGTCCCTGACATCATCCCTGGATGAGAAAACGGACGTTAAACTTTTATTATTATTATTATTATTATTATTATTATTATTATTAAATACTGCTGTGAAGGGTAGAGTGGCGTGGACCATACTTTCTGTGTACTAGTTGACCAATTGGTCGCTCATATTCCTGACTTTACAGAAACCTTGCCATTATATTTGGCAGGAGCAAGTAGCTACATCGGTAAAGTTTCCGACTAGGGATCAGTATGTGCGGGGTTGGAATCCGAGGCTCGCCCGTCACTGATATCCCTTTCGAGAGATGAAACTGACGTTAACTTCGGCTTTTTATGCTTTAAGTGCTGCACATGTCTATCGAAAGTATGACGTATTTGTTTTATGAATTACTACTTGGGAGACGAAACAGATGACATTATTCTTAATGATTATTATCTTTCTAACAACATTATACCGCTGCAGAGACAGAGTAATTGTAGGTGGTACTATTTCAAATTGCTTTCGAATGCGATTTCTAGGAAAGAGCAAAATTTGTATTTTTGTGCTTGCACTGTAATTATTGCTCTCGGATCCATGTTATTATAGGAATAAATTTCCGTAAACTAGATACCAGCCAATTAAAAGTATCAGTCACTAAAATTCAAACATTTAACAGAGGCACCTTAGTTACTTAGGCTCTATAACATGGTAATACTAATTTGTTACAAACACTAGGTCTGTATGCCTAAAATTAGCAAGAACTATGAGTAGGCCTAGGGCCAAATTGCAGAGCATCTGGCAGCTGCACAATAAGCATACTCAGTTTGTACTTCTGTCACATCAATGGAAATAATTAGCATCGATCGGCATCATCAGCATCGTAATCAATATAATTTGCAAGAAAGGCATACTGCAAAAGATTATGAAGCTGATCCCGTCTGTAATTGTGCATTAGCCTGTGAAAAGAATCTCTCAATTCTGAATGTGCTGTACACTTTTAAACTACACTGCATTTTTTTTCTCTACAAATTCTATAAATAACATCGTTGTCTGTAATGCAAATATCATATTGTGTTCCAAACATTGCAAACTACATAATTATTTAAGATAAGAATCGAAAATTTTAGTCCTTTTCTTATTAGAGAGGCTTGAAGCTTTGTGAAATCTGAATCGATGGCATTATAGTGAATAATTCTACAGAATATGCAATCTTTATAGAAATAATATATGATTTAATTATCAATTGAATTTATCGGCTAAAGCATCTTATTTCATTAACAATGATCAGAGACTTATCTATATGAGAATATATAATTTGGCTTTTCCATTGATGTGAGATGATAGCATAGTTACAAAAATAGAATCGCCTTAAATTTAATTCGTCGTATAAAATCCTAAATCGTAGGGCCATTTGAATAGAAATTCCTATAGGCCATTATATGAACAAAAAACAAATGGCCGGATTTCTACTTCCCGTTGAGAAATCATAAACATCTCACTATCGGATCGCCCTTGGATTAGAGGCGTTGCAAGGATAAAATATTTGGCAATTTTTAGCGACACGTCAAGCGCCCTGTATCAAGGGATTCGGTCTAAAGTGTTATATTCTTATTTTATATTCAGAATGGGAGAAAGCTGGCGTATGTACCGCCTCTAACAATTTATGCCAACTTAAAAGGTGTTTCGTGGCTTTTAGGCGTCAAATATTTCTGTTTCGTGGTCTGAATTTGAGACGATATAAAAAATGAGCTCTAAAGTCTATACTCAGTCTATAAAGTTTCAGGCTAACTTGGACATACTTCAGGTACAGAGGGTTCAAGCGTCAGTAGTAGTTTAGTAGTCTTGTGTATTTGTACGTAATTACAATATGAGTTAAATGTCCGTTCCATCACCTGGCGACGATTACACATAGTTTGATTGTATCATATGAGTATAAGGTCAGTTTCATCATCTGGGGTCGATAATCGATTCAGCATTACATTTTAATACACATCGAGAGGCCATGTCCTATTAGACAGGCTTTTATTTTATAGTTAATAACTCTCTATCACTTTTTATAGAACTTTATTATTCATCTTGCGTTATCGTAGAGTATTACAGAAAGAAAACGTAGCATGAACTTTAAGAAATAATTATCTGAAATATGATATCGTAAAATAACATTATAGCGAGTTTTTCTCTTCTTTATCGGTTTCACACATTTTTTGCGTGAAGCCGTAGTGTTTTAATATGGATCTAAAGATTTGAGTACAAAATTACTCTCGGATATTTCCATTTCGCTGAACATCAACAAAACACGATGCTTCGTTATGAGGATAGGTCTCTAACTGATAGCGCAAAAAGCAGTTCTTCGGCTACCAGCAAAGGGATAATAGATGCGACTATTCTAGTCATTGTCATAATAAGGAACTAATAACTATCTAAAGATTCAACGATGCAGATCTAAAAATGACAACTAATAGCCTAGAAAAGTTATTTTAACTTGAAAGATTCTATACATAAATGTTAAAGTTATTGCGTCATCGACGTTAGCATTATCATCATAGAAGTTAGATACACCTAAGCAGTCAGAATTATACGTAGGTAGTCATAAACCCTGTTCAATGAAGTGAAAAGCAAATTTTACACCACTTTCGTATCGCTAAGCCTACATCACTGACGGAACGCTAAACCAATATGCCACTGGCTCAGCAATCTAGCAATATAAACGAAAGAGTGAATTACGTTAGTCGACAGTTTACTGATCTATCTCCTTTCCATCAGTTAAACATTCTGGAGACTCCGGTCGCATGATTTGAGGATCTTTGTTGGATCTGGAATTGGCCCATACCAAATCCTATATATCAAACCATTAACAATCAGCCTACCAAATCCATGTTATCCAACAAATCTCTGTTACATCCTGCATAAAAGTACTCCGTTCGTTCTCATACTATCCTAGAACATTCCTTTATTGCTACTCGAGCTTTCATTGCATTCACAGGAAAACATTTGTCCTCGCACTTCAACCCCTATCTCTGGTCATGTGAGCATTTATTAGCCTTCTCATCATTATCTGTGTCCACAGCTTAACCCCTTCATCGCCGTGTTGTTGCTGTTGTGCGCCCGTGTCAGTCGTGATGCTAATATTCTATTCTCTCATTGTCGCCCCGCTGGGTTCGGTATAAAGCGGAGAGAGAGATGCCATGGACCTGCCACTAGGCAGTATATTGAGAGAAAGAAAGAGAAAGAGAGAGAGAGAGGGAGAGATGCCAGGGACCTACTACCATGTAGTATATTGATAGAGAGAGAGAGATAGAGTGAGAAAGAGAGAGAGAGAGAGAGAGAGAAAGAGAGAGAGAGACAGAGAGACAGATAGAAAAGAGAGCGGGAGAGAAAGAGAGAGAGTCCAAATTCGTCCACCCTTCCGAGCACATAGGCAGTCACTCATCTGCGGTGATGTCGCGGTGGAAGACCCTCTTTAAAATGGAGTTAAGCTATTGCACTGGCTAGGGCCCTGAGGCTAAGCTTATAGCAGAACAAAATTAATGTGACTCAAATTGTAATCCAGTCATTGGATTGTCACCCCACCTCGTGGTAGAGTCGTATATCTTTATATCTTTAGGGGAATCATTATTTTAATCATCATTATTCTTTTATATCTTATCATCAGTCAGTCTACTGTCTATTGTACACCTTATTTCACTTTACGCGTTATTCCGAGTAAAGTCTTTAGAAATATTGTATCTAGAATCCTCTTCGTATTCCTTATTTAGGGAGGGGGGAGGGGAAGCTATGACTTGGAACATGCATGTTGCATGGAGCCATTAGACACATTAAAACTAGCTAGCAATTAAACAAATAGCCGTTCTCAATTGCTATCTCACCACTTTGCTAAATTATTTCTTACAGAAACTTCCTGAAGTTCTGTTTTATAAATTTATAAAACACGTACCTTATTTTTTACTCATTTTACATTTGTTTAACTTTTGTAGAATTTTAATAATACTGAGTCTAATACTAATAATTTACTTGTTTCAAAAGTTCACAGACCCTATACAATATACGGAATACAGAATTCCTGTAATTTTGTATTTATTTTTTCAGTAATCAGAAACATAATCACTTCTTTCAAATTCTTAATCTTCTTCAATATGCTTTTAGTAGATGCGCAATATTGGTAGAGTTTTGATGCATTCGACAGTATGATAAACTCTTATCAGTTTTGGTCAGCTTGTCTCTGGCTGCATAATGCCTAGTAGTGTTATCATGGAAGACGGACGCATTTAAATTGTTATTGTTGGTATCATTGTTATCCTAACATGTCAAAGTGCTAAAATAACAAATACCCATTGCAAAATGCGTTTGTATAGTCAGGATAAAAATAACATTTATCGATAATTTACAACGTCAGTTTACTCGAGGCAAATGCAATGAATCAACATGAAGCCCATTAAAGTGGCATATTGTTTAGCAAAGTTTCTCTTTTTCCTGCCGGTAAAATAAATGGAGTCAGGACATTAATAATGGTGTGGGTTATGTCAGATTTTCTTCATTTCTATCGGAGTCATTTTGTCTCCTATCAAATTTTATTGTTTGCTGGGCTATTAATTTATTGCTTTTATTTCGAGAATAAATAAATCTAACGCCGTCAAACTTTAGCTACAAGCCTACGAATTACTCTTTGTTTGCTCGTCTACATTTTATTTTGACTAAATGGGGACCGTTTACTTTGCAAATCTACAATTCGAATGCACGTGCTTGGTTTTTGCTAATTTTCTTAATATTGGGCGAAAAATAAAAGAATGATGCAAATAATGCAGCTCAGGAAAACTAATTCAATACGACTCGATAAAACTCTGTGCGATACTCTACAATAGCATGTATTGATTGTACAAAATAAAAGGGCGGTAAAATGATTGGGTAAATGGACAACACAATTAATTTGAATAAATTACGACACAGCACAATACAATCAAACACAACAAAACGCAATAAAATAGAACACAAGTCAACACAACACGATATTATACAATACAATACAATGCCATACGGGTTTAACGTCCGTTTCATCATCTGACGATGAAACAGGGGCTACGGAATACAATATAACCCGACATTGTCAATACATCATTATATTTGATGTGTTTACTGAAATATAATAATTCATTAGTATTGGAATAAAATAAATAGTATAATAATAATTAATTATATAAATATTTAGTAACTAACAGTCAAAGAAAATTTTGCGTCTAATAGTTCTTATCTCAGTATCACGACGTCCCTGACATCATCCTTGGATGAGGAAACAGACGTTAAACCTTTATTATTATTATTATTACAGATACTGAAATTACTGTTGCCAAGAAGTCAGAGAGAATTCAAAATAATGCAATGCAACAATACAACGTGATGAATTGCGATGAAACAAATATAAAATCTGTTAATTTATGCTTAATTTTTTCCCTGATGTCGTCGTCAGATGATGAAACGGACGTTAATTTCGCATTGATTTATTGATTTATAGGAAAAGCGGAGGCTCGACAAGATCTAAGCACAGTGAAGGAATAACTCGCATGTTGGTTGTGGTAGTCAGTGTTTTCATCGTTTGCAATATTCCTGATCTGGGTAACTATTCATACAATACAATACAAACAAACGTTTTATAGGGCCACTATTTACCAGGTATCTAAGAAGCGCTGTAAATCTCGAGTAGGCCTACTAATAATAGGCCTATAGATGCCCATGTAATTAGGCTGATTTGCAGTGATTTCAATTGATTAATTTAATAATACTATTCATACTATAGTACCTTGGGGGGATTTTTTCAGAATATTGGGGGGATTTGCCCAGAACTTTGGACGAAAGTGATATAAATGACGATGAAAAAATAATTTTGCTCGCTTCCCTCGCACTATTTTGTCCATTTCACTGAAAACCATCCTTGGGACTATGCCAAAAATAAATGTAGATGCTTTTCTCATCAAAACTCATGAGCGGACAGAGTAAGCAGCTTTACCCCCCCCCCCCCCTACTAGAAATCCCCCCCGCTAAAAAATAGAAACCGCCTTAATTCGGGCCCGTATGTTTTACTCCAAAGGCTGAGAGATTTTTGATTCCACCACCTTGGGGGGGATTGAAGCCCCCCCAATGACAAAAACTGCCATTAACTTAATCTTTAACTTATCGTAACGCAAGGTCACAAAGTCTAAGCCCGGCTTGAAGTCGATTTTCCAGCATAAGGGAACTAGATAATGGCCCTTCACGTTAGCTCTAGATTCACACCGCGCTTTTCTGAAGAGCTCTCTCCACAAACTTCGCTTCGTTTGAACATGTTTGGCCTTCTTATTCCTTCTGCAGTAAGCTGAAACCCCATTACTATTTATCCTGCTGCAGTAACTGAAACTGCATTTATATTATTCTTGGATATTTAAATGTCACTATTTATCATATATAAATGGACTTTTAACACATTTGACATGCCTACTTTTTTATATCTGTATATATCCACACGTGGCAGACGCACATACTAGTTTCCTTTCTTAGTTGCTGTTTTTGTGTTTTTTTATTTTTATTTTCTAATCCATGATTAATCGTACCTTTGCCTTTCTATGGGCGCACAATGCAACCAGCGCAGGT
>JAQFZF010002413.1:0-12503 GCA_034695365.1 Enchytraeus norvegicus
AGCAGACCCAGCCATAGAGCTCGACACGGCAACGTTATTGGCCGCGAGCGTATCCGTGACAGTAATGTCCCAGCTGACTATTATTATTATTATTATTATTATTATAAGAGTAGAGTTTGTATGCATATTTTCTTAAACAAATTTGTTTCTGACTGATCCCCATAACCAGTGACTGTGTAAGTTGGCTTCTACAAAACACGTGCAGCTATCGATTGGATATATTCTTATGTTTGCCGGATCCAACACGGCTAAAGCCTACAACTACAGGCTGTTAAAAATTAACCTTCTTAGCACTGTCACTTCGCCATGTTGGACCCGGAAACATAAGAATAGACCAACCGAAGCCACACACGTTTCGCAAGCCGACTAACACAGTCACTGGTTAAGGAGACCCCTCAGAATACAAAATTGTCTCCAAAAAGATGGCATACAAATTCAACATCTGTATGCCATGGACCTGCCGTTAGGCAGTGCACTGAGAGAAAGATCAATATCACTATAAATTAACCCTGCTAGACAAACACGAGACTGATGTTTACCTTGATGGTGCAGTCAGATGAGCCGCTGACGAGACGGTTGGCCTCAAGGTGGAGGCACCGCACGGTGCCTGAATGTCCCACCAGCGTCTGTACCGCCCACGGGCTGTTTGTTCTTCTGTTCCATAACTATAATACAATATAAACAAAAAATATACAATAACACATTTGATACTTATGTCCCTGACATCATCCAAGGTTGAAGAAATGGACGTTAAACCTCTTTTAATAGTAATATAGTATGAAACCAATAAATTCAAAATAGAATAAATTATAATATAAGCACATAATGTCAAATGATAATAATACAAGGAACAGGTTTAGACTCTCTGTATGCTCATTAGTATGTGTATTTGTGTGTGCTTGTGTGTGAGTGTCTATGCACGAGTGAGTGTATATGATGCAAAGTAATACTAACCTTAATAGTTTTATCTGATGATCCGCTGACAATACGAGTGTCATCGAACTGTACACAGGACACGCCTGCAACACATAAGTATAATAAAAGTGTCATCACACTGTACACAGGACACACCTACAACACATACGTACAATGAAAGTGTCATCAAACTGTACACAGAACAAGCCTACAACACATACATACAATACGAGTGTCTTCAAACTGTACATAGGACATGCCTACAACACATACATACGATGCGAGTGTCTTCAAATTGTACACAAGGACATGCCTAGAACACATGTATACAATACTAGTGTCATCAAACTGTACACAGGACAAGCCTACAACACCCATTAAACACAAGTAGCTACAAGCATGTTCACACTAGCAAACACAGGGTAGGTAAAACAATTTTACAAATAATAAGAAATAATAAATTCATAAGAAATTACTTCATCTAATTCTATCGATCTATCCAGTATTCAGTCTGACTGCAAACCCAAATTAGTTGCTCTTAGCAAATCTTCCTGCAACAATTAATGGATTACTTAATTTACTGTTGAGATTGGGTATGGAACAGATAGAACTTATGGGGGACTGAGAGGAACGATCCCACCAATAGTTTGAGATGGGGGAAACGGAGTAACTTTTATACTCTCAAAATTAAAACATTTGTTTAAAAATTTTGACCGATACAAAATTTAAATTCAAGCACTTCAGCACACAGATGATAACTGTTATTAATCTAACGCTTAGATCGCCAACCCAACTTTCAATCAAAAGATCATATGCCAGACCCATATTTATTCAATTGGCAAACTGTACACGATTTAAATTCCTAATTTATCAAGCTCTGACGTGTCTTCAGACGGCAAAACTAACATTGAACTCCGTTTGAGCTCCCTATCAATCAATATGGGTTTATCCTCTGTTTCATCATCTGACAACGACATCAGGGACGTCTCTAACAACACACGCATTGAAAGAGATCATGTGTAAACACTGGTCAGCATGGTGCAAGTCCAAGACTATATGCATTGTATACAAACAAGTTCCAACTTACCCTGCGTATGACCTTCAAACGTCCTGACATTACATCTACCCTTGAGCCAATTACTTTGAAGTCGGTAACGATCTCCAAACACCCCTTTCCACTATAAACAGCACATTCAATGTACATTGTATTATGCTTAAATATTTAAATTACTATCAAAATAGAAATATAAGAATTAGAATTTATATGAATTCTGTTCAAGATGACAGCAAATAATGATGCAAATAATAATTTTAAGGCAACAAAATAGGCTGCACAGCTTGGCTGTACTTTGAATGCACACACAAATTTTGCAAATCCAAAATGTAGATCCGAGATCTATTATATCTCGAGTCTCTAATATCTCAGATTCTGCATTTTGCAGTCAACGAGCATCCTAGTATTGAATCGTCATCTGTGATTCCCACCACTTTTCTTATATCAGCTTTTTGAAGCAATATATAATATGAATAGTTTATCGATATAAATAGTATGAAAAATTATAGGAATATGTCTATTTAAAAATAATCATGATAGAAATTCTACATACATGTACATCACCAGATGGAGTAACCCAGTACAAGAGTTGTTTTTGCTCACTACTGGCAGAGAGGCGCCACCTATCCATAGAGCAAAGCTTACGCCACAGGCTCGGCTCATTGTTTAACTCATACCAGCTCCGGCACACGCACGATGCTCGGCACAGACTCACTGAAACAAATACATAAGCATGTGATGCTCCACACGCTACCCATAGTCTAACCTATAGATAGATATAGTACCGTACTAATGATGGTTTAACATGGATCCGTTTCCTCATCCAAGGATGATGTCAGGGATTTCACAACAGCACATATCTCAGCAAAATCGGTTCACCAATTTTTTTGGCAGAAAAACAGATCATAAATGGCACGGAGTCTGGTGATTAAAAGACAGTCCTGTTTTTAAGAAGTATCTACATGTTTTATGGACGGAGACACAAAACAGATAAAAGATACATGTACCGTATATGATTGGACATAATATATCTATGCATACACAATTTAGAAGGCGATACAATCTTGACAGTTTTAGTTGCAGATATTTCTACATAATTAGGTTTGAAAATGACAATGCATTTGACAAGATAAGTTTAAAAAAATCTTTGCCACTACTTTAGAAGATATTAAACATTAATTTGACTTATTCTAGCATGAAGAACTTTATATATAGAACACTTTATTTAATTAACTAAATGAATTTGCTACGTAAATTTAATGACTTTCAGTAAAATTTCTCCTTGCACATTACATTTTGTTTGGAACAGATATTATCAATGAGGATTCAACTCATTATGCTGACATTCTGACAAAAAGACAACCAGGATTAGGAATGAGAGAATGTGTAGAGACAGAGAGAGAGAGAGAGAGAGAGAGAGAGAGAGAAAGAGAGAGAGAGACTAACCAGGATCAAGGAATGAGAGAATGTGTAGAGAGAGACAAGGTGGGAGGAAGGAGAGCCAGTCCTGACAGTTGTTAGAGCAACCCTCGTGCATACGAGGAGCCATCTCTACCGATAGGCTGTGGATCTCTGGCACTGAACACTCTGCCTGCACATAAAAACATGACAGTGTGAATGTTTATTGTGTGCACTAAAATGACAAGTAACACATTTAATGGTCATCAGTCCATCAGCACTTTAACATCTAATGAACAAGTCAATGTTTAAATTTTGACAATAAGACACCCGTAATATTGTAATTTTTTAAAGTTTGCACTATTTAGTAATTCTCGTGAATAAACTACAATTATTGTTCCAGGACTTAATCGCTGATGACAGATCAGGACTTCTAAACAATTGTTTAAAATGACAAGAGAGACATGATACATCACCTATTAGTATAATGCTAACTTTATAGTAAAGTTATCATATAATTTTATGGCAAAGATAGAACTAGACATGATAACATATAGTTTTATCATAAATAAAGATAAAACTAAATGTTATGTAAATGGCTTACCAGTATATCTTTCAGAAGAAGACGCCGTTGCTCGTGGCTGAACTGACTGAACCATTCTCTCATTGTCTACAATATAATGTATACAATGTGTACAATTGTACATGTCATTCAATATACGTCAAGTTGCATAAATGTTGTATAACTACAGTCCATTTACATATACTCATTCATTCCTTCTCTGTTGTACATTTTATTTTAACTGCTTTGTTCCATGTTAAACAATTGCATCGATAACTAAAATTTGCATCTATACATGACATAAAATAAACAGTTTTATTCAAAAAATTTGAAGATATCAAGGACATCAATTTCCAAGAAGTGTCCCGATGTATTCTGAATATCCCATACAAACTTAATAACATGATACAGTCAGTAACATTGTCAATTCACTCCCTAAATCTTGAAAATTATGCAATAAAATAAAGCATTAGCTACCGACAGACTTACCCTTCTTCTTTGTCTATATAAATCCGGATCAAGGCCGGTCCTCCATTTGGAAATCGCAGCAGCTTGAACTGCCTCATACACTCCATCACTATTCAACTTGCTATGATTTGACGTCCTTCCTCCGCCATCCACAGATGTTATATTGACACCAACAACCACATCTCTGGAATCATCCTTGCAACAACAGGCTATATTCCTTGTTCTATAACTGGAAAGATAAGATGTATCACCGTCTTCGCCAAACTTATCAAAGTTGTTCTGAGTTGAGTTAGGCACAGTCTTACCGCAAACTTTGCACCAGGTTCTGCTGTAATAAAGCGGCAGACTGCTGTATCGCACCTTATCCGTATTGTTGATTACTCCCAAGGAGAAACAGGCAAGTCTTTCGGATGAAGCTGAGTCAGATGACTTGTCTGTAGTAGATAGAGGCGAGAATGGACAATCTTGATTGTCTATCTGATCGACAATGTTATCTAAACCAGTGTCTACGCTGGACATAAGAGCTGATTTTGAAAATGAGAATGCGGGACAGACACCGCTGAGACGTTTGTTAGGTGAACAATTACAGCAAGCGATACAGTGACAGATCTTAGATGAATTAGATGACAGAGCAATGCCAGGCATAGAGGCTGGTCGAAACATGCTGCACTCATCAGTTCCATTGTGTGACAGTCGATGACTGACACTGGAATGAAAGACTGTGAGCTGATCAGAAGTAATTCTACCTCTCGGGTTAGTTATCGCGAAACAACTCGATCGTTTCACCATCGAATTCTTTTGCCTCCTTATTGTACTAAAGCTGTCAAATATGCTCATGTCAGTTGTCTTTGTCTCAAGATTAATTGAACCTGACATGGCAGCCATGACTTGATATAATTATGATACCTCAAACATATGGAATGTAAATTCTCTGACAGTCTAATTTAGGTATATGAATAACTTCAGATTATTCACTCCTGAAATTCAAAGCAAAATACATTATAGCGTGTTTTACTATCATTGGAACCATTGACATAGATCTCCTGCTGTGAGGAATTATTGCTATTATGCATTTTCTTAGACCAATATTTCCAGAAATATTGAAATTTCTATTAATGAAATTACTATTGATAGCATGGTCAAATTTATTTTCAATAAATAATGAATGGGCTAACAGATTTAAATCCTGAAGATTTCTTTACATTCTCTACTAGTGGTTTAAGAGGTCATAAGCATAAGTTGTTTAAGCCTAGAGTTAGAACGGATACTGGCAAGTACTCTTTTTCTTTCAGGGTTGTTGATTTGTGGAATTCTTTGCCTGATGATGTTGTAAATACAGTGTCAATGAATAGTTTTAAGAATAAGAGAGATGTTGGTTTTAAGTTTGGTTGGGGATTAAAATAAGCTTTTAGCTTTCTTCCCTATTTCTGCTATCTTTATATCTAGTCATGTTGGAGCTGGAGATAGCTGGTAGCAGTTCTGGTAAATTCTGGTAATTAAATTAAGTTATATCTACATGTAGGCCTACTCAAGTTCATAGTAAAAGTTCATAGTAAGTCGTTTATGATTATCTTGATTAATGTTGATGATAACATGATTATCTCTTTATTCTTCAAAGCAATGCAAACGACAGGGGAAAATGCATCAATATACAGACACATAGGCTCTCATCTTATACTCTCCATATCTAAAATATAGAATTGTTTAGAAGTTAAGCAGAAACAAATTTTGGAAACATAATCAGGCTACCTGTCAAATAGTTTAACTTTTAATATCGCGGTGCTTTCCATGATTAAGCTTACACTGATCTTTTTGTTGCAATATTCAAACTTTAATGGAGAGTATATAAAATATGGAATCTGTAACATCATTTCATTATCTGGTAGGTCTAAATCATTACTAACTAGCATAGGCTTGAAGTTACATGGTTCGTCATATTTAGAACTTAAATTGAGTTTATATTCTAATAGAAATCACAAAACATATTTCCTTGCATTGTCAATTTATTGTTTCATAAAGTTTGTACATTTCTGTTTAGATCACAGTCTGTTCAAAATATTATAAATTTAAATTCATACACATGTTAAAGTCGTAATGGATTCACAAAATCGGAAGGCCTTGTCTAATATTAAGCAAGCAATTAACAAACATTCAGAATATATTGAAGATACCAACAATCGGTTTTCTACCGCAAATAAATTTCCCCAAAATCCAGAAGCTATTCAGAATTACCCAGGATCATCACAAAATTATCCAGGAGCGTCTCAAAATGTCCAAAAATTATCTCAAACTCATTCAGAATCATCAAATAATCCACATTTTCGAGGAAAACACTATCAGGATCTTGGTGTTCATGCGAATGATCCAAACTACGGATGTCCTATAGCTGGATCAAGGACTGAGTTCAGGGGAAAGCAGGCTGGTGTCCACATTAGCACGGAGATAGTGGAACTTTGTGACATCATCCAGCAGATTGGCACTAGACAAGCCGACGGAACTTTTACTGTGACGTTTGGACCGCTGTTTGAATTCTATACGAGAATATCAAACAAGGTGTGCACAATGTTATAATTTATGTACGTGAATTTTCTTACTTATATGCCGCTGAAATTTCACTTTGATGTAACTTAGTTTCATAGATAGACTTACTATGCTTCCCATTATGTACTTAGAATTTGATACATGCTACAATTGTCTTTAATGAAATGGAGCATGTAGAACTTTTAGAAAAATCCTTAATCTCATTCAGTCATTTTTTATGTTAGCCATGAAAACGAAAATGGACTTTTTGCACTTTAACACATTGTAATGTTACAATGCAACATAGTATTAAAGTGATGATATTGCTGTAATTATTAAATTTTTGGGCTGTATTTTTCTTGGTCTACGCACACAATAAGGAAATGACATGTCGGTAAACCCCTACTGGGTTGTAATTAATGCTGTAACTTAGCCTGTAAGCTTAGATAGGCCTACAGGTATATCATGCTAAATATCCGTTTAGGATTTTGTCAAGTTTTTTTATCAATGTGTAATGTATACTATCACTCAGGACTCCCATTAGGTTTGCTATTTTGATATTACAGTTGGTAGGAATGCTGATAAGAGCTCGCAAGCAAGGCCTCGTGCAGTTTGAGGGTGAGATGCTGTTCCAGAGACGAGATGATCACGTCACTATACATCTCATCAAGTTTCCTGAAGAACTGATGCAAGAAATCAGTCAGGGAAAAGAAGATTTACGACACCATGGTTCTATGAAGTAGCGCAGTGACTGTAATAGTGTAGATGTTATATTGTTTTTGTTGCTTTTGCCTTTCCAATATACTCATATAAATAAAGTCAACCTGACAATCGCATATAATATATATCAGCTGTAGTCTCTATATATCCCATTAGTTAGTTGTCGTGAGTTTGCTGCAGTCTTGATGTTGTTGCTGGCTCAAGAGCTCAGCCGTGCTGCTGATCTCCTCGCTTCCTGTGCCCAAGGTCTGCCGCCAGATATCTACCAGGCTATGGTAGATATCTGGTAGATATATTAACGTCTCTGACATCGCCTTCGGGGTGGGTAACCGGACGTTAAATCCTTATTGATATCTATTATCCAGAATCCAGGCTATAATTAGCTGCCTCAGGCTGCTAATAAGATATTTTTCATTGCTATTCAATGGACTCTTTCGGATTGTTTTGAAACCCTGTTCGAGTTTTACCACTTTTTTTACACTTTGAATGAGCTATTTCCTGTTAAGTGTTTAATTTACCAAGTAGGCCTATAATTTATAGTTTCGGCAGTTACAGTGATGTTCTGCCTTCATGTGTGAACGGTACCGGTAATGATTACTGTACAGCGTGAAGTGACAATGCTGCTCTCTCACTCTAGTGTAAGCTCCTGTTATTACCTCTTGGTTGGAAACTACACTCACTTCTCTGTCGAACCGTTGTCTCTTCTCCTATCGATTGTACTTTCCATTAGTCTTGAGTTTATATGTTGTTTGCTGTCTATATGTGTTTATCATACTAGGATGACGAAATGGTCATTAATTGGTGTATCTTCGTATTGTTTTGGTTTCATATTACTAGCAGCTAGGCACTCTGATCGAACGTGGTTCACCTATTGGGTGTATAATCAGATTCTTCTCTGCGACATGAGCCCTTTACTGTTTATGTGTTATGTGCCGCGTGCTTAGTATTTGGACCCCTTGATGTGTTTATCTATAAATAATATCTGGTCCGATTGTTAAGCCCGTGCTGATGGTCGAAGTGTAATGGATCGTATGGTAATTATAACTGTTGAGCGCTGTAGCCATTCGGTGCCTTAGATCGCTATCCTGAGGTTAAGTCCTAGTGTGGTATCTGAGTTAGTCGCCTCCTAAATTGCTTTAATAGTGTTAACTCAAGTCGTGAATTAAAATAGTAACTGTTAATACTAATTTATATAAGCGCACAGTGTAGATTACACAATAATATCTCAAGTAATCTTAATTACAAATATAAAAGATTCACTCCCAGCAATGACATTACACAGTTTTTAATACAGGGTCAGCTCCCGTTATGACAACTTGGCTGAACAGGACCTGAGGCTTGAGACTTTCATGCGAGCGAAAGACCGACTGAATACACTGACTAACGCGCTTCGTTCTCTCTCTCTTATATACTAAAGTTCATGGATTAATGGTACCAGAATTAATAGTTCTTCCTGGATTAATGGTCGCATGGTTAATGGCCACCTAATTAATGGTCACACCTGGATTAATGGTCACATAATTAATGGTTACTGGATTAATGGTCACATAATTAATGGTCACTGGATTAATGGTCACATAATTAATGGTCACTCCTGGATTAATGGTCACACCTGGATTAATCAATGTGAATAAACTTCCGTTCCATCATCTTACGACGACATCAGGGACGATGTCTCCCACGACAGGCTAGAGCGCACTATGCAGGATGCGCAGATACTCGTCTCTCCAGTTTGAAGGAAGTTATTAATGAATTTTATGATATGATATGATATTTTGTGTGTAACTTTTTTATTTTGTGCCTCTATTACCTTATTGCATCCAAGATTTGACATTTGTAAAGGCATGCCTACATTTCATATAATTATTTAAAATCTAGTCGGATATCTATGACATTTTAGATGAGTTTAAAGTAATGTTATAAATACTAAAAGTATGAAAATTAATTTGTTTAATTTTTATCGTCATGGTGCTAAAATATTTTATATTATGAGAAGAATTTGGACTTAGTTAGGTTTATTGATGTATAGAAATTGTTTCTTATAATAATCTCCTGATAAGAAAATGAAGGATTTATATATAGTAATGACACATGTCGCTATATACGTCTCTGATATTGCAGTTAAAATTTAATAAGGATTTTGAACTCGTACTGTTATACGAGTACAATACAATAGGGGTTTAACATCTGCTTCATCATCTGACGACGATATAAAGCGCGTCCCCACAGCAAAAGCAATACTAGCTGGTATTGCTTAAAATATAATAACCGAGTAATATGTTAAATGAGAATATTTAGACCCAGTGTGGTTCTCTCATCTGGCAATGAAATTGGGAACAAAAGCTCCATGGCAGTATTTATTCATAATAACAGAACTGTATCAATCAATAAATATATAACAAAAATATATCACAGTAGTATAATGATCCATTTCAGGTACCAAGGTAGTCATAAATTGGTATTCATTGATTGGGGGGATGATATTCAAGTCAATTTTAATATGCTATAACATAGCTAATATGCATAGCTTAATATTAAATCTGAGGCGGAGAAAGTTGTTTTTCAGTTTTCTGACCTTTGTAGGGGCTATGATACCTTGGATTCGCCATCGGAAAAGTGATATTAAAATTCTTTAAATATATATCAAAGAATAGAACGTTATCAATCAAAGTCTAAAGCACTATATATCAAAGTCGAGCATTCGTATGCTGAGATCTAGGCCCACGTATAGACAGGTGGTGTCGAGAGCAAGGCTGTACACCGGGCTGCTCCGTGAGCCTCTACCACTGGTGAAGTAAAAATGAACGGGTTGTTTGGTAGATCTCCTGTCCCACAGTTCCACGAGGCCGTGGCGTGCCATACCAGACAGGACTGCATGGTCTCCTGCGGCGCGCACGCAGTACACCGTCTCGTCGTATACGTCCTCCATGCTCAGTGCACTGCACAAACACAATAATAATTACTACTAGAATTAACATTTCATAATACCAAATAGTTAAGCATTAACACATGTAGCATAACATTATTTATATTGTCCATCATCCATTACATAATACCTGGATGAGGAAACGAACATTAAACCTTCAATATCATTTTAATTTTTATTTGTAATGCTTTGTGATGTCTTGATATCGCCTTCTGGTGATGAACTGAATGTTAAGTATTCATTGATTAATTGTTAATGTTGTTAAACCATGAGAAATTGCTAATTCGATTGTATTAAATCTCAAACATCGTAGCTTCAAAAGACCAAGGCCAAGGAGATTCCAGTCATAGTCTTAAGTTATTAATCTTAAATCACAAAGATTAAACACTAGGCTCAACAACTCCAGGTCTATTTCAATAATCTTAGGCACCATCGGCGATGGACTGAAGCTGAAACTTGAAAATCTTTTGCTAATAAAAGTTTGCTTTAGCATTCGTAAGCTAAAGGCTAAAGCTTTATTTATCGTCAGTTTCACGACATAAATGCAACATCACTAACGCATGAGCCTTGGTATTCAAACCGTGAATCAATGGAAACTGAGTCGACCACTCAACCGATCGATGTGCGAAGCCATATGTACATATTTTCATTCACAATATGCAGCATTTTAAAATCGTAATGCTCAACTACGAACCATTTATTATAAGGCATCCTAAGGTCCCATAGTCTAATGATCGTATCGTAGCCACACGATAAAAGCTGATGAGGCGAAATAAACTCCGAGTCCATTACACCGGCACCGTGCCTATAGTCCTCTCCTAGGTAGCCTAGCAGTGTGTGCCTACAATACAATACAATGGCACCGTGCCTATAGTCCTCTCCTAGGTAGCCTAGCAGTGTGTGCCTACAATACAATACACCGTGCCTATAATCCTCTCCTAGGTAGCCTAGCAGTGTGTGCCTACAATACAATACAATACACCAGCACTGTGCCTATAGTCTTCTCCTAGGTAGCCCAGCAATGTGTGCCTACAATACAATATAATACACTGGCACTGTGCCTATAGTCCTCTCCTAGGTAGCCTAGCAGTGTGTGCCTACAACACAATACAATACACCAGCACCGTGTCTATAGTCCTCTCCTAGGTTGCCTAGAAGTGTGTGCCTACAACACAATACAATACATCGGCACCGTGCCTATAGTCCTCTCCTAGGTTGCCTAGAAGTGTGTGCCTACAATACAAAAAATACAATACAGTGCAATTCTATTTACTTTATCTGAGATTTTCATTTTCAAATAGGTAGCTGAGTAGTGTGTGCTATAACAATACAAAGAATGATTTATGAATCTCTAGCTTGTAACATTGTGCGTATGTCATGATGAAGTTGCTAATAAACTGCGACTACAACTAATTGTCATTTCAAATAGGTAGATTATAATACAATACAATGAGGTCCAACATTTACTTTTGCACCAATCAAGCAATCTTTGACTCCAGCAGCAGTAAATTAAAATATATAAATTACTGCTGATGTAATTCTAAATTCCTAGATTGGTGTCTCTTTAAAAACACTTTGAAGTAGGCAACGGGAAACCACTTCAACAGAACATTCCCGAGTAAATCATGGCCAATAAGAGAAAAGATCGAAGGAACAGCAGTATGCAAATCACATCCCAGGTATACAGTGTTCAGCAGCACCCGGATTTCAATCCAACGATGGAGGACCATCGCCCGAAATAAAGATCGGATGCTGGAACGTGCGAACACTGTATCAGAAGAACCAATGTAGAATAGCAAAAGAAATATGGCAAAACGATAAATGCAAAGAAATTGAACAAGAGAGAAATTCAGCTTCTATGCCCAAGAAAATAAAGGAATTAACAAGGAGAGGAGTGTGCACAAGTGCTGGGTGTATAAAATCAAATGAAGGAGAGATAT
>JAQFZF010002414.1:0-12502 GCA_034695365.1 Enchytraeus norvegicus
GTTATCTAGATGTAAAAATTACATCTGCCACTTTCCTACAACTGATTGAATCAATGACTGCAAACATGATGAATTTAACTAATTAATATTTGGATTGCTGACACAACTGATTGAATCAATGACTGCAAACATGATGAATTTAACTAATTAATATTTGGATTGCTGAAACTTTGATTGTTTGGCTGTTGATATACTGATTTAGCTCATATTTCCAGTTCTGAGTGACTGGTGTGTGGATTTTGTAAGCACTATAAGCTCTATACTCTGAAACACTTTGGATCATCAGTGTTTGTTCTATAAAGAGTTAGGCTATTGATTTCTACTGTTTATGGTCAATTTGTATATTTTTGAATACATCATCTTCTGTCATCTTTAACCGTTGGATAAGTTAATATACAACTAATGATAGACTGCATTCATGCTTTGCTAATTCAGGGAGAAAATAACCAATAGTAAAAATTGCTGGTCTGAATTATCATAGCCCATTTAAAGACATGTAACGCACGGTCTTCCTATATCTAAATTGGTCATATATATTATATAAGTCATGAAGTCTGATTCTGTAAAGGTTATATAATAGAATAACCTTATATTAAAAGAATAACCATTTGCTGCAAGTTTTTTACATAAGTTATACACTTATTTACATTAATATAGTGACTGTTATTTTTTCCTTTTAGAACCTGTTTCTAAATATTGCCTCTACTTATATTCGTTAACAATGCTACTCTTATCTGTGTAGCCCTTGAAGGATCATGTACAATGCCAGACGTACGAGGAATTTGAGACGGATTCAGCGAAATATTCTCAGTACGAGAAGGCTATATATCGCTCACTGATCGAGAAAGCTAAACGTGAAAACAGATCCACACAAACTGTGTATGTCTGGATTTAGTGATCTATGTTATATAATTAGGTTATAGACCTGTCTAAAGCAGCATACATTTATTGCTTGTTTATTGTGTGCTATTGGATGTTGTTGTTTTAAATGCGTTTGTGTTTGTAAAAGAAATGCAGACAAATTACAATGTATTGCACAAAGACAACATTTCAGTCTATGTGATACAATATATTTTACTGGATCTGATGTATACTCTATAATTATTTTCAGAGAAACTGTCAAAGATTATTATAAATGTACCTCGTAATAGACCCGACTTATCAAACCTAATGATGTGATTATTAAAAATTGTAATCAAGGCGAGGTACATATTCTTGCATCCTGGAACCGAATCCTAGGTCGGTCAACAAACACTCACCCCGGTACCCTTTGACATGGGTGCTTATTGGTTCCTGAAAGATGGAAAGTTAATCGTGTACTTACACTAGCTGACAGTGTGCAGTGTGCACTATCTACCATGAATGTACAACTAATCATGGAGAGTCTGCATAATAAACAGTGTCGTCAATCTGGCGAATCATAAGTGGTTGTCATGTGTGGTAATATATGAATAAAATATAGATATATATTCCTCTGGAAGAACGGACAACAAATAGAAAGTAAAAACTTCGTAATTTTAAAGTACATGTAATGTGTATGTGTAGACATGTGTATATTGTGATATTGTCTACTAATTACATACAATGACATTGCCATGTAAAATTATGTAAACAGGATAGTGATGGTACTAGGGGCTGGTCGTGGCCCTCTGGTGAAGGCTGCGCTCAAAGCCGCTGCTCTAGCTGGACAGAAAGTCCACATCTATGCCTTGGATAAAAATCCCAACGCCATAATAACGTATGCATTTAATGTAGTGATTACTTTTAGTGCCTTTAATATTAGCCATCATTTTAACTACAACTGTAAGTTTAAATATGTAAAATACATTTAAATATATTATTGTATAGTATTTTTGTTAAGAATTGCAAACCGTGGCGTCAATTCACGGTCTTCGGGGGGGGGGGGGGGGGCGGACAGTTTGGTGTTTGTGCCATTCATCTTGGTAGATAAATCGAAAGCAGAATATATTATTAGTGACATCTGGTAGAAGCGATCCTTATTCGGTTGTTAACAGCTAATCCTGATTTCATTTTGTCGTAAGTATTCAGATCATCGACTGAAAGTTTAATTTACTTTAAACCTCAATTGCTGAGTATGTTAGGCCTTATGTTTAAAATTTAACTAAAGATGAAATTATGTAATAATTGTTGTAATCATGACGTCCATGACATAATCCTTGGATGAGGAAACGGTCGTTGAATCTTTATTATTATTATTATTATTATTATTACACAGGTTAGAAAACCTGAAGTTAGACGTGTGGGGTGACCTTGTGACCATTGTATCAGGAGATATGAGGTTCTGGGAGGCTCCAGAGAAAGCTGATATCATCGTCAGCGAGCTGCTCGGTGGATTCAGCGACAACGAACTGTCACCCGAATGTCTGGATGGAGCGCAACGCTTTATTAAAGGTTTCTGTGAGTCTTATGTCAATCTATATTCACCAGAAGACATTATAACATTATAGAGCACAAACAATTAAATTAACCAACAAGTGCATGCCCACAATAAAAGTGTAAAGTCTTAAAATTAGTAAACTTAATGCTTGTCATAAGCTAGTATTTTGCTTTTGGGACTATATTGTTAAACAATTTTGTGTTACAAAGTTGTGCTTCTTTGGAGAACGAATATAATTCTCATTGTCTCGGTTGGATATCCTAGTCGGTAAAATGCTGACTCAATAAGCAGGCTGTCACGGGTTAGAGCCCCAGCCGGGTCCGCCTCTGACAGTGTTCTTCTATACGGAAACAAACATTAAACATAGCCTTATTTCGTTTATTAGTGTAGTCAACGTAGCTACTAATTACACTTACGGTTATTCAGTAGGCCTATAGCTAAATAAATATTTTGTCTTAAATTGTTATATTGTAATTATTGCTGTTGTAGATGACTGCATATCCATACCATGCAGTTACACGTCATACATAGCACCAATTTCTTCATCTAAAGTTTGGTTTGCAGCTGTGGATCTACAGGAATCCGACAAGGGTCATAGTGTGAGTTACATTATTAATAATAATAGTTATAATAATAATAATAATAATCAAGGTTTAACGTCCATTTCCTCATTCTAGGATGATGTCAGGGCCGTCTTGATGTCAGGGTGGTCTTGAGGTCAACATTGTCAGGGACGAAAATTGTATCTAAAATAATTGTATCAATGCAGCTTCAAATTTTAAATGAATCTATTGTGAGACAATTTCAGTGGTATGGTTAGAGGGACTTCTATCGTACAGTTAGATAAGAGACTTAAAATTACTTTACATCCACCCTTTTATTAATGTATTATGTGCAACTATTTCGTCATTTTTTATTGCTAAATATACGTTGTTTGTCAGTATATATACGGAAACTATTTATGAATGAAGTATAAAATAATATTGGAAGTATTTAATAAGCATTGTTTATATTTAATAGTTGAAAACAAAATTAATAAGTGGGCATCGCCACTACTAAAATAGAAGTTGGTTAGGTTTCCAACTTCAGATCGGTCTGTGTGGGCTCGATCATCACTAATATTCTTTCGAGAGATGAAACAGACGTTAAATTCTACTTTAGCCTTTAGCTTTAAAAACATGCAATGGTTGATATTGTTGATTATTCTTATAGCTAGGTGTATCTCGCCTATGTTATATTTGTAGGAGCATCTTGAGACATTCTACGTTATATGGATTCACAATTCATGCATGCTAAACGAGGCCAAACCACTCTTCACTTTCACTCATCCGAACCCTAGTTAGTTTCATACTATTCTCTGACCTGCTATTAATTTATCTAAATATTGCTTAGTTAGTAATGTCCTAGGTTACTTTGGCAGAATTTGTAATTTCTGTAACTTCAGCTTCGGGTTCATCCATATATTACGTCATCACCGGGGGGGAGGGTCGGGACCTTGATAACGCTTGGTGACGGGAGGGGGTTCGAGCCTTGATGACGTCATCAATGGCAAGTTTTTTGCATACCTTTTTTCGCTATACGTCGAAACCGCACTAATTTTTTCGCAAAACCACACTAATATTTTCTTAACCTTACAATTTTTGTTAAAAATAACTGCACAAAATGTCTGCAAAAGCATAATATTTATAAATAAATAGAACGCTCAGATTCTATTTGGCCCATACATATAGATTATTTCCTGCTATCACTTGCCACTCCATGATTGACTACTCACTATGTACCTCGGTGACCGACCGCGCAGTGACCGATGACTGACCCCGGGTGATGACGTCATCAAGGGGGGAGCGGTCGAGACCGGTGATGATGGATGATGACGGGGGGGGTCAAAATCCCGAAAAAGTGATGACGTAATATTTGAATGAACCCTTCGGCTACGCTACAACATTACTTGTTAGGCATTAATTTTATTTATTTAAGTTATTTGTGATTATTTGAAACCATATGCATTTCTTTTTAAAAGTTTTAAATTATATGACTATAGTTATCTGAATATTTTAGAGTTTCTTCTATGTTCAAAACTACAATTATTTAATAACGTACTCATTACAAAATAGAAAAGCAAAGGTACACCATGGGTCAGAATTGGCCCCCAGGTTCCGCAGCTGATCCCATTTCAAAGCGCATCAGCACACAAGTGACAATTGTCATTAAGCGCAAGAAACCCCAATTTTTGATCCAAATGATCATATGCCGGACCCGTGTTTAACAAATATAAAGAGGAAACAATTTAGGTGTATCATTTCAGGTGTATGATATAATAATAATTAATGTCATTGACAGATGCACCAGATAATAACCGGTTTGGAACACTGGAGTTTGATGTAAGCAGAGATACAGTGCTTCATGGATTCAGTGGATACTTTCATGCTGTTCTATATGGAGATATATCTATCAGTATGTGTACTTTTTCTTCTATTTTTTCAACTTTTAAACTATCAAATATTTAGATTGACATAGTGACATTGTAGTATATTCACTCAGTGTTTTATTATTATTAAGTAATAGTTCGGTTTGAATGACAGTTTTATCGTATGCCTCCAGGGTCGATGATATCGAATTGGATTTGTTATATTAAAGTAGGCTGTTGTATTAAAATTAAAATTACTATTGAACCTAATTACTAAAAGTAAAAGCTCTTTCAAATATCTCCATATGTATCTAATTTTCTATGCGATTTTGCGCAGTTATATATTAAAGTAGAAGTATCATTTTTAGGCTGGTGTATCAACAAATATAAATTTTAGTTTAGCGTAGTAATTATATAATTGTAGAATAACTTATCGACATTTATAAATTTATCGACTAAATTGATGGCATGTATTGTTTGTTTTAGGTATTGTGCCTCACATGTACACTTCTGGAATGTTCAGTTGGGCTCCAGTGTTCTTTCCAATCAGGGTTAATCTTATTTTTGTACTCTTCTAATTCTGCTGGCTTTTACTACTGGATAGTCGTTGCTCAATACTTTATTCGTAATTTCGTTGACTATGACTATTTTGTTGTAGCCTGTTGTCTACCTATGGTCTGGAAGAGAATAATAATGTTTGCAATCATTAAGCTGGGTTCTAGATACATTAAAGGATCAATCACTTATATTATCGTACTTTGCTTCTAAGTAGGCTCTTCTTTATCAGAAGTCTCTAGCCTGGGAACGATCTAAATCCAGCGCTGAATATAATAAAAACTTTTACTAAAGTAGTCAATAATCTTTTTATGTATTTATTTATATACAATTATACATCTCTATTCTATGTGACTGTACATCGTTGCATGTCCACTATTTCGTCGTCAAACTACGATATAGGCGTTGAATCTGTATTATAAGATTCTTTGGTTTGTAGGATCCAGTAAAGCTGCACAAAGGAGACAGACTGGTTGTACACTTTTGGAGAATCAACAATGGCAAAGAAGTTTGGTACGAGTGGTCGATCACTGAGCCTGTTGTACAGGCCATACACAATCCACAGGGTCGCTCTCTTACCATGACTCTATAGCATCATATCAGCTGTGCCAAGACAATGTAATTCTACAGCAATGACTGAATACAACACAGTGAGGATTTAAGGTCCAGTACCTTGCCCGAAGGCGATGTATTAATTTAATTTAATCTGTAAGAAATGCAAACTGTTGTTGATCAGATTTGTTCATATGATAAAATACTAATTCGTGAATTTAAGGGTTCAAAGGCAAATTTTTTAAACAGTTTTGATAATTAATTGTTTGTAAACAAATTTTAAGATGTTGATTTCTGTTTATCTTTTTCTTTAGACCATTGATCTCATTTTGTTAACTGTAACTTTGTGACTTGTTGTAGCCTAGTTGTGACCTGTTGTTCACCAACGAGACATACAAGTAGATGTCAATATTTCTTATTTATTTATTGCAGATTTTATATTGATAATTTTTTGTACTGCAGACAAAATGCAGACATACTGACTACTAGACTAGTAATCAATGTAACTTTGTGAATGAGGTTTTGACCCAACATCAAAGTGAAGATAGCCTTGGCTTATATAAAGCCCTG
The DNA here is from genome assembly GCA_034695365.1 of Enchytraeus norvegicus. NCBI lineage: Eukaryota > Metazoa > Annelida > Clitellata > Enchytraeida > Enchytraeidae > Enchytraeus > Enchytraeus norvegicus. The sequence continues at coordinate 6,483 of JAQFZF010002414.1, forward strand.
TCATACTTGAGATGACAAAAAAATTCGTTTTTGAATTTAATGTAACTTGATAGTGTTACTGTAAAATTTGATATAGCTTAATTATCTGCGTTTTTATTATCCAAACTCTAAATTGTTACTAATTGATGATAAAAAGTAAAGGTAAAGCTGCACCATGAGTCAGTATTGACTCCCAGGTTCGGAGCTGATCCCGTCACTAAGCGATTGCAGCACACAGGTGACAAAGTCATTAATCTGACGGCATGGTCGCTAGCCCCACTACTGATCCCCTGTTAATTTTCGCAATCTTCTGAAGTAGTCACCTACAACGTACTAATTGCTGATGTCATGTGATGTCATATGATGACATCAGGGAATTCAATACTTAGCATAGTACTTTGCTTGCTTTCTTAGACCAGGTTTAAAAATAATTTATTGTTTAAAAAAATTAGTCCGCACATTAGATTCATGTACACATGTTTATTACACACACACAATTATTACAGCAGAGATGTGGACAAGAAGTAAATTAAACTAATTTATATATCACTTTGAGCGCCACACAGGCGTGGCTCTAGCCATATGGCGGCTCTAGCCATATGGCTGCAAAGCTATATTTTGGCTGCTCGCAGAGCCAAAATATTTAAAGAAACAATATTTGACCCATTTCAATAATTCTGCTCTCTAACTGGAACATTAATAATTAATTTGCTGGTAATTGTGGCCTTTTTAAAATGTAATAATATTTTGAACAAAATTGGCGACCCTAGGCAATCACATAGTTTGCTTAATGAGCGAACGGGGTCTGACACCACATATAAGTTATCAACAGGGTCGAGCTACGTGCAGCCAAATTACTCAAAGTTATAACGGCAACACATAACATAATATCAGACAATTTTTATGCAACTCTAGTAGCGTGCTAATCCATGTAGTAGCGTGTAATCCATGCACACTGATCAAGTTTGTATAAAATAAATATTTAACAATGATTTATCATACATGGATGTTTAGCTATGCCACGATATAATATTCTACGCGATACACCACTAGCCTCCATTGTAACGTCTTCGACTCTGGCATCATTAGGACAAGAAATGAGAGGTGTAGTCAGTACTATTAATTTAAATACTGTTAATAATGTGCATGCTCTACTCGATTTTAAACAAACTGACTACTTAGGAATATTAACTCGGTGAGTACATACAGGGCTAGCGTACATGTGGTCATGGGTCAATACTGACCAGTTCCTCACCAGAACATAACGTCAGTGACATGGTGAGGAACCTATGTTAAATCCTCATTGATTGATTGACCCCTAGGTTTGGAGTTGATCCCATTTCTTAGTGCTTTCAGAACACAGGTGATAATTGTCATTAATGTAGAGCAGGTCACTAGTCCAAATTCCATAGTGCAAACATAATAGAAGCAACTGTTCATCATACAACACTAATTCAAGAACCAGGTCAATAGCCTATATTACATGTTCTATTGTCTATGTTACTCATTAATGTCCTGGAAGTACATTTGAAAAGTTTTTCTTGCTCGCTCCTTGTAAGAGCCGGACGCCGGATCAATGTTATAAGCACTACCGCGAGCACCCAATCCTGCCGTCGCATGGCGCTGCTTCGCCTGCAACACAACATACAGCACATATAATTAATGAGAGAGATCAATAGTCAATTATCATAGACATCTAGTGACGCAGAGCCGTTAGATCTCGTACTATTTTCCAACAAGCACAAAATTAACCCAACCTTTGAATTCCCATGTGTTCAATCAAACGATACACGCTTTTTAACCCAACCTTTGAATTCCCATGTGTTCAATCAAACGATACACGCTTCTAAGGCACACACAAAGATATAAAGGACAAGATTTGACTCTTCGGATATTTTGTGTAATAAGCAATAAAGAACAGGACCAAGGCATTTTCATTGCTTGCCACGCTTACAATGACAAAATGTAAACAAATAAGCCGTTTGTTTTGAATTTGAATTTAATTTATTATTTATCTATTTTCTCAATGTGCAACTAAAATTGCTTACATATATGTCATATCAATTGATGGTTATAAATGAAATTGATTTTTAAAATTAATATGACAAAAAATAAATGCTAAATTATTATAAATTAATTTAAAATTAAATAAAAAGTAATTTAAATAATTGTTTAATTAAATACAATTAAATTGTAAATACCAGTAATCTTATCATTGTTTACCTACGTCACGTGACGTAGGAAAACAAGTAATATTGCAGTTGGTAATGCCAACAAAACAATTGACACTGCTTATAATGGCTGCTATTGATTTTAGCTTGTCTATATATTATAAGGTCTTTGGGCACACATGTATATTCAACACTCCCACATACAATGATTTGTAAATTTGACCCTGCGAGGTGGCGGAGCTGCCTTACGACTGGTGGCAAGCCCCGTACCCTCACTACACCTCTCAGACAGCCAATAGCAACAGTAGCATAAGGCACTGATACGCGTACCAAATTGTGAGCACTGAGCATCGGTTATTTGTTGCTTGACCTGAGGTTTGATCCTGTGCAACTACCCATCACTTGTTCGGATTCTGAAGCGAACACCTTAACCGGTTCACCAGTAGCCCACCGGTACACATTTGCTATTGAGAATATAAAACACATGCAGCAGAAATCAAGCACAACTCATACCTCTATTGGATTAACGATGCCCTGGTTTCCACGCCCCAGACCCATTCCATCTTTCCAGCCCATCTTCTGTAGAAGTTTGTTGCCAATGTTGTCATCCTTTAACCCATCTAGCGTCGGTTGTTCAAACCTAACAACATCATAAAGTAAGATATACAAGGAGCAACCGAGAACGATGTCGTTTTCAAAGTCTAACAAGAAAGTCAAGATCCGATTACGAATTTAGTTTGGTAAGTTGACGCCAAAATGACAAAATATGTCGACGAAAGGATATGCAGACAGTTAATAATTTCTGCACTTAGCAATAACGATAAATGCCTCTTAACGTTTGCAATCGATTTAATGTAGACACGATGCAGTCGCTGTGTGTACATGATCAGATGCATTATTTATTTATATTATCATTTTAGCATAAATTCAAAGATCTAGAGAAACTTCTTTCTCTAAGGGTGTGGTTAGTGCTTTAAGATGCATAAGTGCTACATGTTTCTATGCATGTATCTACGCATTTATTTACAAATGAGCAAAGTACTAACGGTATAGGTTCAGCCGCCGCTGCTCTAGCCGCCTCAGTCTTAGACTTCTTGCTGGGTAGCGGCGGCTCAGGCACGCCGTACTTGTCTCTCCTCTCCTTCGCTCTGTCCCTGTACTGTAGCGTCTGTGCCTAACACATTCAACAACAACAATATTAATAAAATAAAATTGACAAACAATACAATTCAATTAACTTTGAATTTATACAATTAACCTTGCAAGAATTGTATTTGTTATAATTATATGCATAAAATTAAAATATAATACACCGGATATTAATTTTATAATTGTACTGTTGTCCGTTAGAGAGATTTTAGAAAATCAATAAGCTAACGACTTAAAAGAAAAAAGATTTATACATGCCATGAAAGGTAGTGTCAATTGTATAGTAGAGGATATCAGATGATGAAGAATATCAAATCATTAGAATGAGCATTATTTAAGAATACATTAATTATGAACATCTTTATAAAAGGGCGGGGAGTAAATTCTAATATTATTAACAATAAACAAAATATATAAGACAATATATATTATATAATGTCACAATTACTCATATTTATAAATTACCATATATTTTTTTATGTTAACATTATCTTAGAATGTCCTATGAATTTTTTAACACTAATTCTCATCCTATGTATAAGCTAAACCAATTCCAATACAAAATTTAATAACAAGACTTACCAAGGAATCACTGTCTGTTGTCTGTGCTCGAGATTTTATGAGATCTTGTAAATTACTCTGAAAATAAACAATAGTGACAGCCTTGAACAGAAAGTTCTAAAATAATTAAATACCTAGACAACTCTACAATGTTTTTATAATGCCTCCTTAATCTAAATATATATTTAAAAGATTCTGTCACAAACACATAGCCAATGAATGACTTGCAGGGGTTCTTAATACGCACCCAACCAATCAGGAGTGTCGAAAGTCAATGCATCTAGTTGCAAATGACGTCATGTCGTAAATGTGTAAAAGTCGGCGCATTTCACTGGCTTATCTTCTAGTCATATATATTTTAGTTGACATATCTTCTGGTCATATACATTTTAGTTGAACTTGACATGTAATGATGCTTTCAATTAGCCGATATGTATATAATAACTTTACAGCAATTTCACATATTTGGTACATATCCAAACGCTATGTAATTTGAGATTTAGAATTAAAATTCATGCATCATTATTTGTACATCAAAATAACTGTGCATATTTTTATAATAATTTGCGGTATTCATGCTAGTACATAGCAACAATTCCAATAGCATATAATTCCCACTCCCAAAATAATTGGATTCAGCGAGAGACCTTGATCGTCTACATCCCGAGTGGACACCGTGTCTACGGAGTGAGATAAATTAAAATAATTGTGTTAAACAGTTGCCCTGACGTAAGCTCAACATTACCTTATGTAACTCTGAGATTTGCTGATGTTTTACAAGGACGTCTTTAGAAGGAAAAGCTCTTCGACAGAGGAGACACGCCATCTTGTCCCAGTCCGTTAACTCTTCCTCCGTGGCTGCGGCAGACTGTTGACTCGCCTCAACCCTAGACGAGCCAGCTGATGGCTCGGCCTGCATCAACAACAATGATCAGAGTGCTAGCACCATCCATGACAAGATCAAACACTCTGAAGTCAGTATGTCAAAGATAAAACATTACGGTGCTCAAATACTCATTATACAGTAATGAGTATACGGTACCAGGTGTCCAAATTCATTTCTTCTTCCACTTCAGTGACTGCGTTAGTCGGCACTTACAATCGCGTGCAACTTTTGGCTGGTCTATTCTTAAGTTTTCCGAATTCAAACAATATATTATCGTGTCTGTGCCTAACACAGTCAACAACAACAAAATTAATAAAACGTGAAATAAAATCAGCACACAAGACAATTCAATGCAATTAACTTCTTATTTATTATATCTGTATAAAATTAAAATATAATACACTAGTCTAGATAAATAAGTAGGACTCACAGCAGCAGCAGCTGCAGCAGCAGGAGGAGGAGAGGCTACAGAGGCAGCAGCTGCGGCACTGCTAGCAGCTGTAACAGCAGCTGTCTCTCTTGTAGGAGTATCACCTGTGGGTCTGTAGGAACTCTGTGGGATATCAACGCAAACACAAGCTAAATGACAGCTTCCTGCAATCTGACTTTATATCCAAATGTCAAATGGATGATAAAGAATTCAATTAGAACCCTCTTATAGAAAAATGGCTTTCTAGAATAAAAGTTTTCAAATTGAATTCTGCTATTAATCTGACTCGATTAATTGCGGAATTCAATTTAAAAACTTCTCCATTAGAGTACAATACAAGTTTGTAAGTGTCTGTGCATAGATTAAAATCCCACAATCAATTTAACCCGATTGGATGGCCCAGAATGGAAAAAAATGTCTGATAAGTAGGATGCTACGGGGTTCGAGTCCAAGCCCAGTCTGTCTCTAATAATAACAACACAATGAAAGAGTTGCTGTCGTCTATGACAACATCGAGCACTATGAAAACAAAGCCAATCCAAGAAACAAACATTAAAATCCATTAAATGATGTAAAGTTAAAATCCCGTAAACTGGTTCAAATTTTACTAGTAGAGCAACAAGATTGGATAGTAAAATGGATATCGAAATTGAGAAAGTAAAGAAGTCTATCATTTTCAAGGAATTTTTTGAAACTGTCCCTCATTTCTTGCAGCATCAAGCCGACCAAATGATTGTTACTACTGACAATACACCTAGTGGGCACGTATTACCATCTTCTCAGATGAGCTATGCAAATGTTGTAACCCTTGTTCGTAGATCAGTGAAGGAGGTTAATCAGAGGC
>JAQFZF010002415.1:0-12499 GCA_034695365.1 Enchytraeus norvegicus
CCCCCCCCTCCCCCCCCCCCCCCTCTCATGTAAGCCTATCGAAAACAATAATGACCAGGTGGCAGAGGTATAAAAGAACTACGAGACAAGAAGAAAGAATGAAAAGCTTTGAAAACATTTAATCTACAAAGTAAAACTTCTGCGAAACTAATATTGAGGCATTTCTGTTGTTACTGTAGCGATGTTATTTATAGAAGTCAAATGTTACTGCGAAGATAATTTGTGACAGCAAACAATCTTAGAAATATTTGTGCAATCAATAAATCAATCACCAGTAAAATTACAAGAAAGTTTATTCATAGAATTAAAGAAACCAAGTTGAACCAGCCAGAAGACGGCATAATGATGACAGTACGCAAAGTGTACCATAGATTATGGTACACTTTGCGTACTGTCTTGTGCTATGTTTTCTTTTGAAAACATTAATGCTTTCGTCACAAAAAATTGGTATGGTCTATGACATAGACTGTACAAATTTTGTGTGACGTAAACATAAAACTAGAATGAAAGAAAAATGTTCAAGCTACATCATCTTCTGTGAAGCGTAAAATGACTGCTAAACTAAGAATATATGCCGAATACATAGGAGCACAGGATGGGTTGTTCCTCCACAGATCATCTCAGCAGCAGAATATTCTGGACGCGGAACATGCGGTCTCTTGTTTACATGGCAATTAATCTACCGATATGGCTACTCATCTGAAATACATTGGGGTGTAATACTTAAATTATATAATGTTATATATAGTGTAATACTGAAATGACATCAAATGATACGATTCTGCAGAAACCATGATCGCCTACGTCCCAAGAGGACATCATATGTAAACAGTGAATGAGCGAATCAGAGATAGAAAGCAAGAGAGAAAAAGAGAGAAAGAGAGTGAGAGAGAGAGAAAGTGAGAGAAAGAAAAAAGATAGATTGAGAAAGAGAGAGAAAGAGAGAAAGGGAGAGGGAGAGAGAGAAAGAGAGAGAGAGAGAGAGACAGCAAGAGAGAGAAAGAAAGAGAGGGAAAGAAAGAGAGAAAGAGAGAAAGAGAAAGGGGAGAAAGAGAAAAAAAGAGAAAGTGTGTGTGTAAGAGAGACGAAAATAAAAGGATAGAATCTCAGTAGGCTTACTTCTGAGAAAATACTATGAAATATCTAAAGTCTCCTATTGAACGATTGATTGGACCTCTCTCGAGGCTTGACAAGCGGATGTCAGCATCACGGCAAGCCTCGAAGAATTGAGCAACGCCAACAAATGACGTGTTGTCCACTTCAAACGGAAGATATTATCTATTGGAGTTCTATTAACGGTTGTCAAGGATACCATAATGATGGACAGCTCCCATGGTAACGCAATGTCAATATGTCAGTACCTGATGACGTCAGCTGTGATCGATAATAGAGGACAATCACGTAAATCAATGATTGAAGATAGGTCAAACACTGATGGTAAATATAGAATTATAGTGAATCATACTGTCAGACAAAAGTTCAATACATTCAATGATTGTGACCATAGAAATATTAATATTTACACTAAAACAATCACAAATTGCGCTCTCATGGCTACATTAGTACACTCCGGATGTTGATGAATGTAACTTAAAATATGTTTAAAATGAAATTAATAAATGACATCATTTATTTATTTCTACACTTTTTACATTACTTCATATGAATGTTATAATGTTTTTGATTCCATGACATCATTTATTAATTTCATTTTAAACATATTTTAAGTTTTACATATACATCTATCAAGCATCTATCATGCATCTATCAAGCCTTGGATCCTGAGAATCCACCGAACCATGTTATAACAGCAGACTTTGCAGAAGTTATAGCTCCACCTGTTGAACAACAACACAACCAATAGTGAATAGTTAATTAATTAATCACTTAATTACCAATCAATAACTGATTTTTTACTCACCCTGGGTGTAAATAACCCTGTGGGTTTTATAAAGACGATTCATTCAGAACGGAAAAAATCGTGGCCCAGCTACTAAAATCAACGAGAATTGAAATAGCTGCGAAAGAAAACCGCATTAAATCTCTGTAGAGCTATTGAGAGCCTCTGCCAAAGAAAAGTGGTCTTTTGCTGATCCCGAAAATGCAGCGCAATCTGTTTGCCAATAATTAACTCACTGCCAATAAAATTTCTGAAAAATCTCTGAATTGACAAAATCCATACGCATTTTTTAGTCACAGTCCAGTTCATCTCTGACCGTAACCATTAAAAAACAGAACAACTTAGCTAAACTTTAAACTTAGCTTTAATTACAGTTTCATTTGACAGTTTGCAGCGTAATAATGAAACCGAGGCTTTTAGATTAATGATTCAATTCCACAACGGGTTGGTCCAAAAACGGCCAAAGCCTAATTTAACATCGTTTGCGGTCAAACGGCTACATCAGTGACAGGTGAGCCCTGGAACTCAAACCGTGAACTTTGATATTATCCTCTGTGATGATGAAACAGATGTCAAACACAGGTTTGCAATTTTAAAAAGCTTTGCTAGGTCGAGGAAAAATAATGGCACCAATTGCAAGATATTAAGCATTATTTTTATTCAGTATGATAGGAATTACAAATTTTTACAAAAATTTAATGTGCCGAATATTAAGATCCAAATATTAAATATTCAAAGTTTCCCCATTTTAATTTAAAACTCAATTAAACAAGGTACCCTATGTGTCTATTAATAGAAAGAACGGAATACCCACCAACGGCTTTACCAGTCTGTGCTACGACTTGATTCGTCTGATTCACGACAGAGTTTATCTTCTTGTTTCTATCTGCATTCTGTATAACTCTACAGCACAAAATCATAATAACAATAATATTTAGCAATTAAGGTTTAACATCCGTTTCCTCATCCAAGGATGATCATCCTTGGAAAAACAGATCATATACAAATTTTCATTACAAGTACTTAGAAATTCTAGCCATATTCAAAATTTTGGGCTTTATAAATCTTCTCATTACGTTTGAGTGTGTTTAACATCAATAATTAGAAGCACGAGGCTTCTCTTCAAGGGAATTCAATGCAATCGAACAACTACAGGACTACGCAAAGGTTGGTTAGAAGTTAAAACTTATTGCAGATTCTACTCCACAGGGGATCCGCAGATAGGTAGCCTACAGAGCACAATAACCTGAGAGCATCGAATTTAAGAAGTAAATTAAACTACTTAAATAATTAGTCATTTTACAAAATAACAAAAGCAAATAGATATTATTCTCTCTTATGAAGAGCCTCTACAATTATACAGCACAATATTCTATACTAGGCGTCTCAGTGCCTCTGATATATCTAGTATATAGAGGTGCTATAAAATGTCCTTATGTATTGTGTTGTGTTGTGCACTACGTATCTCAGATGCATCTAAGAACAATCAACCTGTTCTCGTCTCTCAAGAGTTGACAAATTTTTAGTATTGTTTAGTAATGATTTGATTCCAATTAGTTCAAGGATTAGCAATTAGAATTAGTAATTAAAATGAATTGTGAAAGTCAATTTAATTAATTTGTTTAAGCTATATAAAGGTAGATTCCGTAACGTACTGTGAGAACTTTAGTCTGACGTCTGACATACTCAGCTGACCGTGAAATGGATGCCTGCGTAAACATACAAATCATTTAATTCATCTGTAACTTGAATTTTAATTGATTGATAACATACAGTTCATGTAACTAAAAATACCTTATTGATTAATTATAGACTCGTAGCTAATTTTAAATTATCTATGGGAAACTGAATTAAACTAATACAATAACTTTAATGGGTTAGGAAGCAATCTGCTTGTTTACACCCATGTATAACTTAACTAAACAATTAATTGCTAATTACATGTATACTGGTATAGGCCTAGAACTACACGATCAGAATAACATAACAGTCCAAAATGTGCACTAATATATCTAATTGAACAATTGATGAAGACGCAATATCTGATGACAGGGACATCAATTAAACAACAAAATAAACGGCAAATTGATAATACACAACATATATGCAAACTATTGCTACATGAAAGGTATTAGGCTAATTACTAACTTTTATCACAGGGATTCTAGAGCATTAAAATATTTTCTATAAATGTATGGTATTGTAATTTATAATATGATAGTTTGTTATAATATTTATTCAATTATATTTATTTATTTAAACCTGGCTTGATATATATTTATCATATCTATTTTTGAACATATTAACTGATGTTGCCTCAACAACATCAGTAGGTAGGCCTAGTTTATTCCATGCATTCACTACACGCTGAAGAAGTTTCTAAGAACATTTAATCTACTCCAAGACTTGATCAGCTTATATCTATGCCTCTAGTTCTAATTACAAGTAAATAAAATTATATTCATATATCAAAACTCATAAGCACACATGCCAACACACCCACAATTTCACTTACACGCACACAAATCAAAATAAAATAACGATTTAGCATTCAATTCAGCACCGGAAACACTCATGCTTGCACGTAGCATAGGCGTACTTATGTGCGTAAAATAAGCAGCTTAAAATTCTTTTTTCTCCTTATATAATTTATATATATACATTTTTAAATTCTCGGTTTAATGCATAAATGGACTTGCATTGTGCTTGAGTAGTGCTGACCCCTATTCTCTTTCAGCACTTGTGACTTGTAAACTGCGTTTGAGTGGACCAATTAGTATTATTTGTGCTGTTGGAGACATCCTTGATGTCGTAGTTAGATTATGAAATGGCTATTAAACCCATATTGAATTTTTTGCATTCACACATTGTTGAACACTTGCCTGATAAGCAGGAGGTCACGAGTTCGAGACCTAGCCAGTTCTGTCTCTGACAGTATCCTTGGATATGGAAACAGATCTTAAACTTAGCTTTTCAGACTTTCCTTATAAGCGAACAGCTGATAATTACACCAGGGCCTAAAATAAGAAAGAAAGCATACTGCGCACTTTCGGACGGAGCATCGGAGAGTCCTTAATTACTCTAGTCTAAGCTACTAAGTCTAGACTACTAGTACAGTGACAGTGAGTGTAGTAAATTTTTGACTGCACAATCTATTTCTTCACTGTTCAATTTCAAATTCTCACTGCACACTTAGCACAGTACTGCACCTTATTTTAGGCCCTGATTATTATACAGAAAATAACGACTGAACCTACTCTGGAGTGATATCCTTCATAGCTGGATAGCCCTGCCTCTTCCATAGCTTGTAGTTGTTAGTGTTCTTCCATGCTGTCATGAAACTGCTGTTGTAGTCGTCACATAATTTCTCATCTAAAAAAACACCTTTTTGTACCTTCCTTGAAATCTTTATCTCAATGCAAATTACAAGCAATATGTACAACAAAATAAATAACAAGTCAGGAGATGAGTATTAAAGAGCCAAGATTAAACCCTAATAGTAGCCATTATTTGAAGTGAAAATAAAGTATAGGCACACTAAAGAATACAACTTATAAGTTATTAATAATATATTATACAAAATGCATGACACAAGATGAACTTGTACAAGAATGAGTGAAATACAACACAACAAATAACACCAAATAACAATAGAGATCCTGCAATTATAATACATAAACACATTTTAAAAATTCATTAAAAATAACAGACTTATCATAAATCGTTAAAATTAAAAGCACTAGACCCTAACACATTGCAAAAATACATTATGAAACAAGCTTAAATAGGGCATACTTATAATAGGAATAGCTAGGCTAAGTTTGGCGCCTGTTCCGTATCCAAAAATACTGTCAGAGATTGGCTAGGCTGGGCCTCGAACACGTGACTTTCTGCTTATCAGGCAAGCTTGCTACCGACTGTACTATCTAACCGAGATGTTTGCAATCTGCTTACTCTCCATTTCAATAATATAAGCGATAGATGTACCAAAACCTAAGAAGCACAAATTTTCCTTGGACAAATCATAGTAGGTATAGTGAAGGCAAAGCGATGGGATCGATTAGTTGAGTTGATCAACGGTGTGCTCTTAATGAGCGAGATGGTAGACATTGCATAAGAATCGGTAAGAATCGGCCAAGGGAGAGCGCAGGATGGATGGACATTAATTGCAACCATTATTATAAATTTATAACCGCCAAAATGTAATTTATAATATAATCTGTTCAAACTGTACCACTATTCTATATGCGTCTTTAAAGCTTAGTGTTTAACTATATTAGATGTTTTTATTTTAGTGGCACGTTAGTGCGGCAAGGTCTGTGGCTACTTTTCCTTCATGCCACGAACACCGGTTTTATATGCACTGTATAATTGTATATTATGCAATATGACAAATGTGTAAATGTGTATGACAACGTATAAAATATAAATAAATAACTATATACTGTCTTGAGAAGCAGCAGCCAGCATAGACAACAGATAGGTTCTGAACTGAGTTCTCAACCAGTCGTCTCCGCCTTCCCAACCTTTGTACACATATCAATATAAAAAAATTAAATTAAATTGCGGAGGTATTTGCTATTTCTGTATTTTATAAATCTTTTTCATCGGCTTATTTTAACACATGACAGACGCACATGTTTACAGGGTAGCCTTTCTTAGTTTTTTGTTGCTGTTTCTTCACTCCATGATGACGCCCCCGACATTGCCTTCGGGTGAGGAACCGGACGTTAAATCCTCATTGACTGCTTGATTAATTGTACATTTGCAATACATAGTGCTTCAAGGGCGGCTAACGCAGCTACACGATTAATCTTTCAACTTCCAAGCCACGATACACACCCGTGCCAAAGGGTGCCGGGTTATGTTGTCGACTGACTTGGGATTCGATACGTTGCACTATCCAATCCATCACTTGCTACTGCGGCGAATAGGTTAACCATTTCACTAATACCCCATTGGCAAATATGCGATATTATGTTTCTTATTCCAGTGCAATCCATAAATTACACAACAGACTGCGCACACAAACTGAAATCTAAATGAACTAAACAATTACTAACAAGCCAGAATAAATATTATGATCAATAAACATCTAACATTATAACTGAAAGTATCAGAATCCCCAACTTCACACTAGTAGCATAGGGGAGTTGATTAGACTTGACACTCCATAACATGCTAGTCACTTTACGAAACGTTGGTACAGTCGCAATAATTCCAAATTACATTATAAGCCTGTTGCATGCTAAAAGCCTATTGCAAGCATGCTTATAAATTAAACTGCATTGTTTACGAAGTAGATTATTATGTCTAGATTGTTCTAGCCTTTGTATACAAATAAAGAAATAAATAATGTGAAAATATAAGCAGTCAAACAATTAACCACAATTTTTAATCAAACATATGCACATGGAGAAATCTGATAATTCAAAATTTAAAAGAAAATCAGCCTGAGGCTTTGAAGTCCAGTGTATCGAGAACTTGACGGATCTAGGAACAATTTTAAAGATAAATAAAATCGTGGGGGGCAGTGGCCCGCCCTAGCCTCGAGGGGGGCTATAGCTCCCCAAGCCACCCCTTAAAATACAAAATTATGAGCATGAGTGTTTGGAGCGGTTTCCTTGAGCGAAAGTGATTAACCAGTTGAAATGATAACAGGCTACAAAAATACCAAAACAGAAATAAAAGAAAGGAAACCCTGTAGGCATATGCATTGTCCATCACCAATGTGTTGGATTAAAGGAAAAAGGAAAAAATGTAAAAGATTTCTTGCACATAAAACACTGAAGAAGGCAAAGGAAAACCACCTCAGAAGCCCTAATTTTCCTTGAACTAAGGCATTATTCTACCGCGTGGTAAAGGTAAAGCCTTTGTGAAGGGATCGACTTGCTGAGCTGATCAATGGTGCAAATCATCAATGCACTCATTGATGATTGACAATGTTGACTGTATGAATTTGTGTTTGGACCTGCCGCTTGGAAAAGCACTGGATAGATTTATATACGCCTAGGCCTAACGTTGTATCAAAAATTATAATTTATCAGCAATACAGTTTATGACGCCAGAGAAGTGAAATTTACTCTTCAAACATAGACTTTATAAAAGTTAGCTCGCGACAAAAAAGGTTTCTTCATGTAACATGTAAACTCCATTTGGAAGATTGCAATAAAACAGTCAAGCACAACGCCATGCAAAGCTACACGGACATGAATAAAATACTGAGCTGAGAAACAAAGAAATATTAAAAGTATACAATAATAATAATAACCCTCGCTCGCTTGTGTGTTGCCAAATGGCAGGTCAAAGGTACACAATGTCATAATTACTCTATCTGTTTACACGCTCACTAATTAGGCTAGCACTAAATAAAAAAGAGGTTGACCTCATCAAAACGGCTATGCTTCTACTACTCCTAGAATGTAGCCTGCAAGGGAAGTTCTGGGGTTTCCCATGTTGCCTTTCTCAGTATCTGCGTTAGTAGGCTCTTACATTAACATTTCAGTTTTCAATTGGTCTATTCTCAAATTTCCCAGACACAATATGGAAAACTAGGACTACCTCATTTTTTACAGATTAATACATTAAATGATAGTAACTAATCTATCAAATGTTCTAGATGCTCTTGCACATTTAAAAACTATACTATTACAGTTTAGAGGCAAAATTCCTTATAAACTAAAATATCAGAGTCATCCCTGCAGCATCAATCAATCAATAGATGAGGATTTAAAGTCCGGTTTCTCACCCGAAGGCGATGTCAGGAACGTATCAGTATAGTCAAAACCGGTGGCACTCCAGGAGGCTTACCTATCGACAATAGTTTCTATATCGTATATAGAATAAAAATGCATTTCATTATTTTATTTATGTCATGGGTCATATAGGCCTACACCCCTCCGGCTATATGGTACATATTTTACAGTTTTCAAACTCAAAAGGGTCTTATTTTACTTATTTCATATTTCGCCGTTTGTCACACCACAATTACATATGGTCCAGCATCGTAACGTCAACATAATTTCCCGAACAAAACGACCCTATCTGAACTCAAATCAAACCAGACATAAAATAAGACTGAATTTCTTTACAATGCATAGGAAGCTTCAACAAAGTCATATAAGCCATGCATGTGCTTCTACCGTGCCAACTTACCAGTCCATTCTGAATGAATGACAAAATAAATAATAAATAAGTAGAATTCACATTATCAAGTATATTATCACTTCAACAAGACTAGTGCACATTTAAACAAATTCAAATATTTTATCATAGTACAACTGTCAACAGCATCGTAATACAAGTTGATTTCATCACAGGATACAAGAACAATCCTACCCAATAATAATAATAATAATATTTCCATTTATTAGCATACTTGACAGACGCAAATCCGTTACAAATATTTGCATACACATCATAAACAAATACAAACAAAATAACATAAGCTATAGGCCTAGATATTCCACACAGATGAGGACCTCCATACCCAAACATGACCAGAAAATAAAGACTAAAAACTAAATGAGGACAGCAATAGTTATTTATCGTGCATCATTTGCGACATCCATACAAATATACATCACTATACAATTACAAGGATTCCCAATAAAGAATAGGTAAATACAGGTCTAAGAAAAGTTTAGATTTAATGCAAAAACAATACAACTGCATATTCTTTTATCCGTATATATTCACAAGTTACAGACGCACATGCTAGTTTCCTTTCTTAGTAGCTGTTTTTGTGTTTTTTATTTAATTTTATACTCCATGATTAATCGTACCTAAAGATGCCTCTCCATGGGCGCACAATATGGGAAAACACAAATAAAAAGAGCTGCATTGTAACTTTTCTTCCTTGGTAATTGTGGTAATGGGAAGCTTTATTCGATTAATCGCATCAATTAATTTTAAATACCTGCTATGCTGCGATTATACTTGTAATTCATTTTCTGTATATACACAAATGCAAAGCGTGAATTAAGTAGATTTTTTAATACATGGAAGAATAGCATGACTTACAGGAGATAGATAAAATTTATTATATTCAGCAAATTTGTAGCAATAGAGGAAAGAAAAACAGGAAATATTTACCAGTCTCATCTAGAAATATATCTCCTTTCTCATCGCTGATTGCTCGCACGAGAAAATCAGCAAAACGTAAATCAGCCGTAGAGAGAGAAAGCTGGCGCCGCAGCTCTTGATCATTGATCTCTATTCTAGTATCTGACGGCTGTTGAACAATTCAATCAATCAATCAAACAATCAATCAATAAGAACTGGTGTCTTAACTAGTATTGATCAATGATCTCTAAATTCTAGTATCTGACAGCTTTTAAATAATCAATCGATCAGTCAATCACTGATCAATCAATAAATCAATCAATCAACAACTTTTATATAGTGCATCTCTTAACTAAGTCTCAGAAGTGCCGTGAACAGTGAAAGGAGTAGCCTAGCTAGACAGATGCCATCAATCGACGTGGTAGGACCTCTGCAAATCTGGCATTTGAGCGACCAAAGGGTCAAGTACACAGAAGTCATGGCGCAGACCACTCAGCCCTTCACTGTAGCATCTGTGTTAATTGCCTCTTACGACAGTGCAGATTTCGATATGTCTAGATTCTCAAGTTTCCTGGAAACAACAGAAGAAGTCACTGATGTGGCCTTTGGTCCATGAAAAACAAGTTAGATTCGGTTTTAGTCTTTACATTACATTAAAAAGAATTTAAATTACTTAAGAAACAGAACTGACCTCAACAATAACATCAAAAAGGAGATTCTTTTGTTTGAACAGAGCGTTGCTTGCGCCGATAGCGAGTCCTTTAATGTTGACATCAGTCAGAATGTCGTAGAGGTGTAGAGAAATGTACGGGTGACATACTGAGCCCTGCAGAAATAAATTAACAATTAATTAGTACAGAGAACAATAATTAATTAGTTAGTTAATTAAGTAATCAATAAATGTAAACCTAGATAGTTAGTATGTCGTACGGATGTTGAGCGGATAACAAGCAGATCTCTGCAGAATTTAATTTTAATTTTAATTATTTGTTTGCCTCAGATAATCAGGCACGACGACAGTCTACACCAGTAATCCAATAGGAAAAAATGTAACAACAATTATAATAAACATTAGAAACAATGTATATAATATCATGTAAGCTACAGTGTATATATAATAAATTATTATGCAGTGACTTTAAAGAGTTGCAAAAACATTTTCGTGCTCAAATAAATAAATAAATAAATAAAGTATACAATAACAATTTATCTACAAGCAGAGATAAAGTGATAGGCCCCACCTTAGTAAATACTCCCAATGGCATCCCGTATTCATCCTGCGGAAATGGCAAAATCACATCAGATAATTCAGAATGTACGCTCTCTCCCAACAGACTGAAAGATGTTTCAAGATTCAATTCCTCTTTAGTTGAATTACTATCCACAGCAACTTCCACAACCTCCTTCTTCACATCCTCTGAGTCTGTCAAAATCATTGGATCTGAATTCTCAGGTAGTTTCTCATTGCTTTCACTAACCACAGTTTCGTCCGCTTCAGCGACCCTGCTTGCTGAGGAAGCATCGTCAAGACTTCGGCTCACCCGCCCGCCCCACAATCCAGAGAAAATTCTGTCTCTAAAATTCCCCACGCTACTCTGTGGTTTGGGTTCATCGGTTTCTGTGATAGACGCTGTGTCGCCCGCTGATGTGTCAGAATTTCTTGGGCCAAGACTTGCGCGCTCCCACAATTCATTCGTTCGCGCTGAGATTGTCTGCTGCAGGGAGCTCAGACTGCCGCTAATTCTGCTGCTAACGGCTCCCGCTAGAGACTGCGGCTGTTCTGTATTTGAAGCGGAGAATGCTGAATCATCAGGATTATCGAGAACTTCGTTGATTTCTAACAAAAGGTTGTCGACCTCCCAATCGATGTCGTCATCCTTTCCTAGTAGTTCATCTTCATTGTAATGTTCCATTTCTTCTGCCTCCATTGATTTAGTGCTGCTTTCTATAATCAATCAAACATTTCAGTAATTAGACTGAGAAACGTAGAAATATAAGTTTAGCTAATATTTAAATCTCGAGAAACTTTGCAATTTAATAATCTACAATATAACACAAAAATAATTAAATTAGGAATTATTATTATATTTTTTGCAGTTAAGTATAATGAGAGACCTTGAATTATCTTATTTTTATTCGTTACAATAATGCCATTCCTGAACATTTATAAGTAATTTGTAGTCCAGCAGTTAAATTTAATGTATTAACAAACTGTACGTCATGTTTGCTCCCCAATTTGCAATATATGTTTACAAGTAAATACCACCAATAGTCTATATTTAGTTGGGATATATTCCCAGGCGCAGTACCAAACATTGCATAATATATCCACATCTTATGGCAAAAATTGTCGACTCTTCAGAAGCTCAGAAGTCCATCGAGTGGATATTGGATAAGTTTGACCTTCGACGGAACATATAGCAGAGCAGAAAACAGAATTGTTGAGGTGTTTACGGCCGATATCTCAGTGGATATCCTCCTCATAACTCATAAAAGTTATCCGGTCAAACTTGGCCGGATATCTACTGATCGGTC
>JAQFZF010002416.1:0-12497 GCA_034695365.1 Enchytraeus norvegicus
TTCTTTGTCTTCCTTTGGAACGCTTTCCTTCAATTTTTCCGCTTATGATTATGCTCTCTATTTCTTTATTCCTCATAGACTGAATTAGGGATTTTAATTAATAAATGAATTTAAATTAAACTGGTTTCACAAAAAGAAAGCGTTACGCTGAAAAAAACTTGTAAAGAAACCAGCACAGCAGAGGTCATATACGCAGTGGAAAGCAATACGCTTTAACTTAAAACTACAAGACTATTCAAAGCCTGGCCCATTATAGCCTAATAGTGAACTCTGGAGTCTGGACACAGGTTTAAAGGGAAATATTACATTAATGTATTTCAAAGAAACTTACTAAGGAGAAACATGATTCGAATTTAGTTATTAATGAAGAACTGTACAATAGAAACTGAATGGGTTCTATTGTAATTTGTAACTAACCAACTAACTATTTTTTTAGTCACTTGTTGTGTTAGAGTCGTAGTTGCTACTGATAGGGTTAGGATTGGCCTAACCTTCACCAACCCTAACTCTAAATTTATTTTACACTCTCTTTGTAAATTTGGAGAAAATTTGTCAAATTAGATTGCACAGGCTTCACCAGATCCGACTTAACTGGGTGCCATGGGCAATATGATTATATTTGATGAAACGACACCTCTAGGGAAAGAAATGAATGAAATATCAATAAAATAGTTACGTCAATGAATTACTTTTCTTTTTTACTTTGATTAAATGCCAAAGTAACTCTCACTGGTGTTCTTGTCAGATGATGAACATTAACATGAACAATCGTATATTAATGCTCATTATATTGTGTTGCAGAAGTCGGGCGTTAACGATGTTAACTGATCTAGAAAAGACCGGTGTGAGGGCGCTTCTGAAATTGTTGAGCGAAGATGAAGTTTTGTCTTTAGGAAAGACAGTGACACACGATCAAATCTACTTCACTGGTGTTGAAGGTTGTCATTGCATTTAAACTGAGCCGATAGCACGGTTGAGTGATTGACTCGTGCTTCATTAGTTCATGGGTCGATTCCCAGGGCTTACCCATCACTGATGTAGTCATTAGGACGCCAAACTGATACTAAATTCTAATTTAACCTTTTCAGCATTTATTGAAAAGCCAGTTTTAATGTAAGTTTAAATCTGTCAAGGAGGATTTAATATCCAGTTCCGCACCCGACGGTGATGTCAGATATGACACTCATCACCATCTGAAGGTGTCATCAGTGACAGGTCGAGCTGAATGGGCTCCAACCAGGCACTTATTACAGTACAACACAATCTCGTAAGATATATTAATGCTTATTAATATGTAAGTATAAGAATGTAAGTTCAGGTGATGTTTATTTAATTAATTTTGCTAAAAGCTGTTTCAAGACTTTCATCAAATGCAGACGACAGAATCTAAGAAATTCATTCAGAGAATTTAGAACTATTAATTTCTTTAATCCAGCAGCACATGCAAAAACATCTAGGCGCGTGTTGATGCATGGATTGTCGAAGTGAAACAGATGTAACGATTAGTAGCAATTGATATACTCTTCTAGATGGCAGGTTCCAAGTCAAAATTGTCATACACTGTCAGCTTTCTCACTCCCAAATGAGCACGCTATCGATCACCTAGCAAGTTAGCATTGCCTTTTTCACATCTAAAATAATTGCTTTTTATTTATTTATTTTTTTATTAGACACCAAAAAGCGTTAGACAAGGGTTAGACCCTGTAAGAATCACTGTTTATACAAAATACAGGCGTTCAATAAAAATAAAAGGTTAACAAACAGCAAATCTTGGTGACTAATTAACAATGAACAAAAATCGTAAATTGTTCAAGAAAGATGGATAATTAAATAGCTATCTTTAAATAAAATATACAATAATTGTATATTTTCAGAGGCTGTGAGTGCTATTGTTTCATATTCAGCGTCAACTGCCGAATTATTACGACGGAGGCGTCTGAAGCGAGAGATTCTGTTCAGATATCTGTACAGCGAGAAAGTGTACGTAGAACCTAATGCAGATAAGCTCACAGTGATTCAGATGATACTGAAGCATTGGAAGTCTGAACCCGTTTCACTTGTCTATCTCATGGTACGTCTTTTGTTAGAGTGCAAACCATATGATTGATATAATTCAGAGAGGTATGGAAGCATTATATGTCATGGACCTCCCTTCCATTTAGGCAGTACTCTGAGAGAGAGAGGATAGTTTAGTGATTGTCAATCTTTTTAACTCTACAAAGCCTTTCTATAATCAGTTTCTATGGTGGAGCTCCTTAGTCCGACAATAATTTGATTATTTTTAGTACTCTCAGCACAGAAACTATGTCTATTATCATATGCAGATTACAAACTTGTTAACACATTTAAACCTCTTTATTCAACATTTTGTCTTTAGGAATCTGAATCCTTCTCCACTAAATCCGATCCTGAAATTCAAATAAACATGCACACATATATTATGTAAGTAACTCAAT
Source organism: Enchytraeus norvegicus (assembly GCA_034695365.1). Taxonomy (NCBI): domain Eukaryota; kingdom Metazoa; phylum Annelida; class Clitellata; order Enchytraeida; family Enchytraeidae; genus Enchytraeus; species Enchytraeus norvegicus. The sequence goes on from JAQFZF010002416.1 coordinate 2,457, forward strand.
GAATACTAGTGTAAAGCCAATGTTGTAGAATTTTTCAACTACATAATATTATCCGGAGATAAAAATATATCATCTCAATTGAATTACTGATTAGAGACTGTTGGCAATGACATTATACAATGGTGCTCAATTAAATTGGCATCTAAAAATTACTCATTAGAGAAAGTTGGTGCATGCTGTCTGTCATCAGGGAAGACAACAAGGTCTTATCTAGCTGACCTCAGCCAAAGGTAATAACATAAAAGAAGAAGAAACTAATTATATACGAGTGACAAATATTTAGGTCAGGTCATACAACCGGGGTTATAAGTGTGACCTTTACATTTAATGTTTCAGTGAAATATTACTGACAAATGCTATATATTTTATTTGTTTGTTTTATCAATATTAGGGAGACGAGACAGCTTTAACTGCTGGCAATGAAACAGGTGCTGCACCAATCCCAACAGATGCCAATCCTGCTGATTCAAACAACTGGAATGATCCATCATTGGTCAGTTCTGAAGCGGATCAGGAAATGGCTCTACAATTCTGTCAATGGTTCTTTCAAATGCTCAACTCTCTCAATCCTCTCATTCAAATCAACGGAGCTGATCAATTCGGCTCGCAGCACTTCTTTGCGGATTGTATTCTTCGCTTGCTATCACACGTGAATGGTCCAGACATTAAGTTGGATACTTACCCGGGAGCGCAGTTAACCGTGGATCGACTGTCGTCTCTAGTTAGAGACGAACATCTGATACTTAATCCTAATCTTGAGTCTTCGGGAGTGCGTGGGTATTCGGATCCATACGGTCGACGTGTTATCATGGCGTGCGGCACGGTACACCGAGCCGACGATGTGATCGGATTGTTTGAGCTTCAGTTTGTGGTGTTACGAGACCCGGTGGCGGATAATAACTGGAAGATTAAGTCAGTTCGTTTAGCTTTCACCGCTAGTCAGTCCATTAATCGCTTACCGACTCTAACCGATACACGAGCCATGCTAACGGCTTCTTGAGTACCCCTATCCATAGATTACAACTTGTCTTTCTTGTATTAAGATCTTACTATTTAAGATAATCGGAAGTCTTAGATTATGATATTTGATAATGAGTCTTCTACCTTTGACTGTAGGTGCAAACAGAAGGGGCTGGGCCTTTAGTGCAGTTGTTAAGATGCTCTGATCGTGTTCTAGAGGTACGGGGTACGAGTCAAAGCTTAATTCATTGTTGATCATGCCTATGGGCTGCAAAACAAGGTTCAACCGTCATTAATCTGTGCTATTTATGCAATAACATTTCTGCATTGAGCTTTATCCAATTCTTGCAGTAGGCATATTAATTAATTCTTTAAGAAACTTGATATGTAATCCGGTTGTAAGGTTGGATGACCCAAAGTCTGCCACGAGGCCAAGGAAATGGTATCATGCGGGATCCATCACTAATGATTCCGTTGAGTGACCATTAAATGTCTAGTTATTTTTATTTTCTTTCAAGTACCTGTATATATTACTTGGATTGGTTCACCTCAAAATTTCACATTTATTTTAGTTTATTTTGTAATTATCAATGATAATTTGATACAATGTTTATTCGTAAAGATTATATTGAAATATAGTTTAGTAACAATTTAAAGTAAATTAGTGTAGATGTTAAGATGTTGTAAAGATTATATTGAAATATAGTTCTGTAACTATTTAAAGTAACTTTAGTTATAACAGAAATCCGTGAATCATTACTTTGTGTTGAAGCCTACTATGTGTGAAACATTTATGCTACATATGTTCAATTGTAAGCCAAAATTGAAGGATCTTTCTAATTGCACAAATAGAAAATGGCATTGTTATTTTAAAAAAACTAAAGCTAAGTTTAATGTCTGTTTCCGTATCCGAGGATACTGTCAGAGATGGACCCGGTTGGGAATCGAACTCATGACCTCCTGCTTATCAGGCAAGCTTGCAATCGATTCGGCCATCCAACCGGGACAATGTATTGTCCCAGTTGGACAAATTATTGAATGTACACAAATTATTATTGGAATTAAGCGGAACAGTCATTATACAATTCGATAATACATTACGGCCATCGATTTGGCCATCCAACCGGGACAATGTATTGTCCCAGTTGGATGACCGAATCGATGGCCGTAATGTATTATCAAATTGTATAATGACTGTTCCGCTTAATTCCAATAATAATTTGTGTTTAGTCCTTATTAATTGTAGTCCATCAGTTTGACTACATAATTATAATCTTTAAATCAGAACGAGGTACTAATAACTAATTAGTTGTATGACAAATTACTAGTTTCTTATGCAAATTATTTTTGTTTTATTATATTCATTTCTTAACAGGTAGGTTAACAAATCACAATTTTAAAAGTCAGAAAGATTTTTATTTTTGCTGTTTTAGACTGTTAAACAATTTAGCCTCTTCATTAAGAAACTCAATTTTACTTTAAAAGGAAAGCTGATGGACGTACACTCTCCCAGTCAAACGTTTGAGCATACAAAAATTAATCTAGTAACTTTAACTTGTTGTTGAGAGGTATCAAGCAATCAATCAATGAGGATTTAACGTCCGTTTCCTCACCTGAAGGGATGTCTGGGACGTCGATAAGACTGCATTTTGCAGAGATATATCTTATTTTATATCAGATTGAACTTTTATTTTCAGCCGCCAAGAAAAGGCGATTCAAAGCTAATGACAATGATTGACGCAAATTAGAATTTACGGAGGAAATATAATAAAAGATGTAGATTTAATTTTTGGTTCTTCTCATATTATAATTTTTAAAATCATATAAACCTCTGTACAGCAGCAGCGACAAACGATTAGCTCTGACATTGTGCTATAGACAAAACGTCAGTGAACAAAATAGTCTAGGCCTGTAGTTGAAGAAATTTTCGGCCATGTATTCGGTTGTCTTCAAAATATAAGCTTCACGTTATTTTAGAATATAGTCAATGCCTAATGTACACATTACTTCGAAATTGAGTAGGCCAACTGCAATATGGAAAGATAAATAGAATAATGTTTAGTAATAATTATTGTTAAAACTTTAAATATCCTCCTGGTGCAAATACAATTGGCTATATAGTAAATACATGGATAGGAAAATGGTACAATATTAGTAGGAATCATTAGATATAATAATGTGAACAAGTGGCAAATAACAGATGAGCCCTTTTTTACTAAATACACGTGTGTAAGTAAGAATTAAAAACAACGAATCAACCACACCATGTGAAATGTAACAGAAGGCGACTGTAAATTGTCAGTAAATTACTAGTGTAATAATTATAGCGGGATCTCTCCATTTAGTTCTGTCTCAGGTGGCAGGTTCCAGGTACAAATTCATAGACACGGTCCAACTAACTCGTTAATGAACATATCGCAATGACTTAGCCGTCAACATATTTAATTAATACTTTCAGTAAACAACTAAGAGATAATCAGAGTTCTGTGAATGTTTCCCATCGCCTTGTCTATATCTGCCTTAGTTGTCTCTTATGAACACTTGTTATTATTGGTGGGTCTATTCATGCTAAAGTGTCCCTGACCCAACACGTGAGTATTCTTGCGTATAATTTGCAAATATAACATTACCTATCACAGCACATTTACTATATGTAAGAAAACCTTAACATACAAACAATATACAAAACTATCCTATAGTTATTACAAATAGGTAATATCTGATTCGTCCATATAAATATACATAGTGCGACACACAGTACGTTCACATTATTGAAGGATTCATGGAGTCTGTAGATATTAGCATGAATTGCTACTAAATCAAAATCAAACTGTGCTACACAACAAACCTCCCCCCGAAATTTTTGATTAAAGAAAGTATAGTAGCAGAATATATATATATGCATAGTATGAGCATAAAGGATGTTTGTGTGGGACCTATTATACTTCATAAGGCTACGATTATAATCATCTGCAATGTCTACAATTATACAGTGTACACTGTACAGGTTATATATAATTAACTACTGAATCATCAAAATGTATTAATGCAGAATGCAAGAAATTTTAATATCATTTAGTTGGGTACTGAAAACAACCGACATCATTCAAATTAATTCATTTAACGCTTGTGCAAGTTCTAAAGCCATACAATGGACTTGAATTCAGCGTTAATTGCTTCATTTCTTTTCATGGTATCAGTCAATCAATCTCTCCAATAAAAATAATTCACCAAGTTCGTCACGAAGTCACATTCACTGGGTTGTGACTCGGAGGTTCAGAGATACAGCCAGATATAATATCTGGTTGTATGAGAGACATACAGGCTGATACTACAAGACATGATCTCGCTTGCCAGCTAAAATAAAATTTTGAAACATCTATGTGAATGAAGTGTTGTGTGGAACTGTAGATAAACTTTACTAAAGGCTTTTTAGGCCTATTTGTATATTTATAAAGCGCCACTTGAAGCAAAATGCCACAGTAGCACAAATGTAATACAATTTAGTAATGTTCTGCAATGTCATGAAATCATATCAATGAAAAGTGGCGGGATCTAATAATAATAATATCACATGTATTCAATCAATATCAGTAAGTAGCAAGATATTAGGCCTATATAAATGATAACAAAGTAATTCCTATAAAGTTAATCTTGTAAAAATTTACAGCATCAGTACCAGAATGTGGGATGAAAGGAAATGATTAATATTAATTAATTATCAAGTACATTCTTCAGTTATAAACCAATATTCGATCTGTCGACTCATCTATATAATAAATATTATATACACCCGGTCTCAAAAAAAAACTGGGCCCCTACAATAATGTGATTAATTTTAGAACGGAATTACCAATTCATTCGCCATTTGAAGCCCCACTAGGTCTGCCAATTTGACATATTTTCAAAAAAATTGGGTTAATGTATCTTGAAAAATGGCGAATCTAAAGCGATTTTCGCACGCAGGGGGTGCACGACCGAGTGGCCAACATGGAAAATTGGTGTCTAAAATCTGTTTCTTTAAAATGAGCCCCCCCGTTGAAGCCGATTTCTATGAAATTTACCAATAATATGGAACAATCAATTCTATAAAACATCACCAATTTTCGAAAGCATATGTTTAAAAACAAAAAAGTTATTGATATCTGAATGTGCTAGAGAGGACAAATGTTAACATTACATGACGTTATGAAACTGAATAAATTGTCTAACCTATCACACTCAGATATTTAACATTTTATAATAACATTTTTGTTTTGAAAGATATGCTTTCGAAATTTGGTAATGTTGGCTAGAATTGATTGCTCCATATTATTGGCAAATTTCACAGGAATCAGATTTAAAAGAGGGCTCATTTAAAAGAACCAGAATAAAGATCAAGATTCCCATGTTGGCCACTCCATCGCGCACCCCCTGCGTGCAGATAACTTTCCAGATTCGTCATTTTTCAAGATATATTAACCAAATTTTGTGGAACTATGTCAAATTGGCAGACCTAGTGGCGTTCCAAACAGCGAATGAGTATGAAATTCCGTTCTCAAATTATTCACATTATTGTAGGGGTCCGGTTTTTTTTAAGACAGGGTGTAGAGTATGTAAGGATGACGAATAAATTTACTGCTACTCTCTGCAGAAAGTTATTATACAAATCTGAAAGAGTTCACAATTTAGACAGTTTATAGAAATCAACATTTCGCTTAACTTCGCTAACTTCGGTAATAACATTTCTTCTCTTTGATTACATCGCGCATGATCAGATTCCTATTCAGCTTTATCTTTAATTATAGTTTTATACTTTCGAGATTACGATGCTACCTGCAATGATAAAATAAAAAATATATAAATTACTCTTTAAAATCTTCAAATGTCAATACTAATCACAAACAATAATTAATTATAATTCAGCCGCATTACATACTGTTCATTAGCCATACACATCTTTTATATAAATTACAACCTGAGTAAACAAAAACACAGGTTATAAACTTATTTTCAATAAATAACATAAGATATTAATATTAATATTTGGTAACAGAAGTTGTATTGATCACACAATACACCTAGTAGCAGTAGTAGTTTATTACTTAATCCTTGGACCGGTGACTGGATGTTAGCTTTGCCTGCGAAATTGGCATTTTATTTTATCGCCATTCGGATTAACTTTGGGCTTCATATAGCTTGAAGCTGACATGGATGATGGCAGCACTCTAATTATGTTGTTGTTGTTATTAGAAAATCATCATGACAAACTCACAATGCTACAAGCTATAGAGATAATCTACCTAATAAACATTAAACCAGCTTTAAGATGAACTGTTGCTTCTGTGCATTCAGTTGACTAATTGTATCTTATCTAGCCGCCATGGACTCGGCGTATAAGTTACAATTATTTAGTGAAATCTTTGATAACATTAATAACAATTATCAGCAAAAACCTTTATATGTAGATCATCCACACCTAACATATGGCTATATGTTAGGTGTGGTACTGGCATAGTGTTGTAATTGAATCACTTGTTGGTTGATGGAGTGCTCATGATAGCAGACTATGAATATGAATGTGTACTGTGGACCTACCTTTGTCAGTACACTAGAGAGAGAGAGAGAGAGAGGGAGAGAGAGAGAATGACCTAGAGAGAGAACGAGAGAGAGAGAAAGTTATAACTAATAATGGTCGGCCATACCTGATTAATACAATATCAGACAGCTCCTCCTCGATCCCCGCCTGGAATTCTGGCATCCCCAACATTTACAAATCGATCTCTTGCCATACCGGGGGGTGGCCCAACCATTTTTCCATCATCCTTTTGTTTTCTAGGATCCATTAAATTATTTCCACCCGGAGACTTTACCGGTACTTCTACTGCAACATTCCGTTTAGTTTTGTCCACTTGAGTATCGGCTTCCCCTTTTAGTTCTCCTTCTTGCTCCCCTTTTAGTCCCTCTTCTTCATCTTGTCCTTCGTCTTCATCAATCTTTCTATTATCTTCATCATTGGCATTTCTTTTATTATCTCCTTTATTCTTGTCTTGATTTTCCCCATCAAAATTTTCTTTTGCATTCTTTTCAAACTTTTCAGCAGTACCGGAAGCGGTATCATTTTTCTTTTTACTGTCTCCGAGACCTGGTTTTCCCGTAACCAATTTTCCTCTTCCAGAGTCGTTATTTAATTCATCTGCATTTGCGTTGACTTTAGGTGCTACACCTTGATAGACAAGATTGTCACCTCGATTATTTACTTTCTCTTCAGCATTGTTTCCCAGGCGATCTGAAGACTTCCTTTCACTCTGCCCCCTGATATTTTTACTTCCATCAGCTCCTGATTTCGTTTCATTTATTACTCCACCTCTATGCGTAAGCTCATTGTCAGCCTTTGGCTGGAATTGAAGGAAGCTATTTCCAGACTTGACCAATGAATCCGCTCCACGCGGCCCTGTACTTTCATTTTTCTGTAAAGATTTTGCTGCAGTATTTTGCTGCTGTTCAGACTGATTTGTCTTGGAAGTTAACGAGTCGATATCTCGTTTATTTAATATCTCAGATGATCCTCTAGCGTTACCAGATGATAATTCTCCCTCTCTGAAAATATAAATACAACGAAATCTAATGGTTTACTTCGAATAGAATTTAATGCAAATATATGCATCAAACGACAAAACAGTTTTCCGTGTTGGGTCTGGAAAATTTGATAACAATCCAACTGACAACTGCACATGCTTAGTAAACGGAGACTAGTGCAGATACTGAAGAAGGCACTTAAAAATTGCACCACCTCAGAAACCACAATTTTCTTGGACGAAGGCAGATTTGATGTAGAAAAGGCAAAGTTTTGTTGTAGGACCAGCTGTTAGGTTGAAATATGGCGTGCTCAATATGGAGTGGATGGCCGCCAATGTATAGGAATTTCTGTCTTAGACCTGCAATCTGGCAGCTCACTCGATTGATGCTCTATAACCACCTTCCGAAGCTGAGAGTCCGGAGCCAAAGAAAGAAAGTACATTAAATGTATATTATAGTTTTAACATTTGACCTTACGTCAAGTATTGAAGTATCTGTAGCACACAATAGCTAATTTTCATCTAATTTCAGAATAAAGGTGGTGTGTCACATTCGTTACCGAACGTAGGCGCACAGCTGATCCCGATCCCAAGCGACTGTTGCACACAGGTGAAAAAGTCACCAATCTGAGTGTGAGATCGGCAGATATACGATCCAGTTTGACTATTGGGATCATTTTTGCCAGACCTGTGGTAACCTTCGCAATTTTCCAAAGTAGTCATCTACATCTTACAATTTGTTTCCAATTAACCGACATACAAAAGGATGGAGGGCTTGGTTGGCCCATTGTACATACAAGATTTTACTCTCGGATTGACTAAACCGGGAATAGAACCCGGAACCTTTTGTGCAAAATTTGACGCAAACTAGCAGACACGCTATCCAATCAGTGGCATCGCTAGGGGAATTTTTGTTCAGGGGAGCACAGATTTTTTTTTATTCAGGCACATAACACATTTAAATACTATAGGCCTATACGTCACTACAACTGTAACACATAGAAGTAGAAAAACATGTATTTAATGCATAACTTCTCACATAATATATGCATTATTCGATACAGAACAGTTAAGATTCAAGAATAAAGAATTCAAGATTGCGACATGCCGAGATTATTCGCATTGTAAAAAAAACTTTGAAAAAAACTACGAAAAACAATCTCAGGGGGAGCGTACGCTCCAGCGCTCCAATGGTAGCGACGCCACTGTATCCAATGAGCCACGGAGAATATTGTGTAGAGCAGTTCAAATACACTATGAATAATATATATTTTATATTATTAATATCGAATTCTATATAATTTGTCTATTAATCTTGACAAAGTCAAAAATGAACTCTCCAATCTCTTACTTTTTCGGAGGATCTGGTTGCTGACGATCACCTAAAGAATCTCCGGCAAGCTTGTCTGGATTCTGACGACCAGATTCTCGTCGTAGATCATTCACAGAACTCTGATCTGTTGGTAATGACTTCTGTTGCTTGAAGCCTAGCTGAACTTCTTGTAGCTTCTGAGCACATATCGCCTCCATATGTTTCCTGCATTCCTGCTCTATGTTAGACTCATTCTCTGTCAGCTTCGCTTTACACTTTTTGATCGACGTATCTGTAGCATAAAATGACGGAAATTGAAATCAATCACAATATACATCAAGTTGTCTTTAACATGACATATTTTCTGTTACCGTAACTGATGTAGCCCTCGGGCCGCGAACCTGACGTTAAATTCAGCTTTAGCATGTTTTAATAAGCTGCATTTTGTATGTATTTTATAAAGATTAAATGGCAATAAAATACAATAAGCCCCACCAATGTTCGGTAATCAAAAAAGGTACAATTATTTTTACAACTAACACATCATATTAGACTTTTCGTTATAATCGAAGACAACATTTGCTCAAAGTAAATGTTTCATGACCAACATTGTCTGATTCATTATTAATAAAATGATAAAATATCACAATATTATAGTAAATTCCTACCAAGTAAATTCTTGCATTCTTCCTTCTCATCAGCAACAGCTGCCAAACAGTTCTCCTTCTCCTTGCTTAACTGTTGTCTGCAAGTGTCCTTCTCATTCGTAGCCTGCTGCTGGATGTTTTGCTACAACAATAATAAAATACGATAAAACTTGTACAATACAATTCTTTACAATACAATCTGTAAAAGTATTAAGCCTAATCCATAAATTATTCAATAAAAAGATAGAAAATGTCAACCAAAATTGATATTATACATGTATTGTATTGTATACACAATATTACACATTATGATGTATTCCATAAAAGTCCTGATGAATTATGAAGCCATGCCATGAGTATTTGAAACAGATGTCAAAACTTTCGTAATATACAATTACAATTGACAAGACCATAAAAATTATAATAAATGTTTGAATACTATTCTATTATAAACTAAAGTAGATCTAATTTTCAAAATAATTACACATCATGTTTGTGATAATTACTTTGTGATCCACAGCAGGGACGTCTACACCATAGTAGAGTGGAGACAAACTGTCTCTGT
>JAQFZF010002417.1:0-12497 GCA_034695365.1 Enchytraeus norvegicus
TTTATATGCTAAGACTAGTGATTTAATCAACTTGACCTATGACCTAGATACCACGGAGCATGCGCAGTGAGCAATATTGTTCGAATTAGGCTATTAGTCATTGTGAAGGAGCGCTCAATCACGTGATCTCTAACCATGTGCGTCTGTCATGTTTGAAATGAAAGTAGCATAAATTTGGTAATTTTGCGTAGAATAATCATTTGATAATAAGCTCCTAACCTCCTTATAGTTCAGCTTTGATGTTCAATATGTTCTTTCTGTGGGGTATATTAAAGGAGAGAAATATGGGGTATATTAAAGGAGAGAAACGGAAGCTGCATAACGAAAATCATTTAGGCCTATGTTTGGAATGGGGGAAGGCCAAGGAGAAGAGGAAGGCTACGTAGTCGGATGAGATTGCAACAATAACACGGAAGACGTTAGATGATTAAATTGTGATGGTGCTCAGGTGAAATAGGGACAAATGGAGTTCTTTTGCAAATCCAGTCTGCAGAAATCGAATTTGATCTGACTGCTCCAGGTAGGCCTATCCAGCTATGGGGTTAATTCATATTCTGTTTGAACTAGTACGAATACAGTGCTATGCCCATAGTATACATTATATAGTGTATTTCCTATACGCTAATATAATTTCTTGGGGTCCGAGTAACTGGAGAATAGAGTAAAGAGACCGGTCGAAAAACGTACTTGGAGCTACTACTTAGGCCAGTTCGCAAGAGGCGACTAACGTAGATGCCGGTAACTGCCCTCAAAGACTGCATCCAAAATGATATTTTATTGCTGAAGACATCAGTTTTTTATGACTGTTATCTTTGTGGTTAGATCAACTTGGTTGTCGATGGTTGCTCATACATGAGCGAGAAAGAACTAGAGGCTATGTAGACTAAATAAGGTTAAATCAGTCAGACCTTATTGAAACTGTTTATGAATGATTCATTTTAACGTTAAACTTAAAACGTTCGATAAAAGCGTATGAGCAATTGAGCATAGTATATTGAGCGTCCTTGAATTACATACTTTTTATTAGGCCCTACTACTCAATTAAATGAGGCATTGAAGGTTACATGTAGCAGGCATATATTTGATATAATTATCATATTTTATTTCTGGTTATTGGTTATTGCTATTTCAAATATTTGGTGAATTTTGTGCAAATCTAAACATAAAAGTTTAACTAGATATATAGGTTTCGACAGCCGAATGAAATCATATAGGCCTAGGAGCTCTATCAATAAACAGGCACATAATTAAGTGACATTAGTATTATGTTTAATGTTAACTAAATATGCTTTTACTTTTAAATTCGCTTAGTTCGGCATCTTATTGGCTTTCTGAAACCGCTTCAAACAAACCCCTTAATATGAGACTAACAAAAGCATTTTGTCAATTTAGTATTACAAGTTTATCTTTTCGTATTAGAAGCACGTTTTTAATACAGGTATGCAAACACAGAGCTGTATAAAGTAGGCATACATTGCATTAACCGGCACTGGGTCGGCTTCGTTAAATAATAAATACTAGGCCCGAGTTATTATTGACACAGACAACACGCCATGTTGTGCTGCTATTTAAATATAGACGTGCTGATGCATTGACGACTACATCGAGTCTGTCTGTCAAAGAGGTCTCTGCATTGTAGTCGATCTTCGAACATCACTTACAACTTACTCTTGAGATAATATGTAAAGAAACAGGCTTTATAATGAGCTTACTCACACATGCACATGCTTTTGCATTAAAGATTTGACGCAGGCTATATACTTCTGCGTGCTTTTGTGTGGGCGTATATGTACGTCCATAGCATCGCCTTCGGGTGAGGAACTGTACGCTAATTCTTCATTATATGTCAGTGTTTAAACAGTGTAAATGTAATTATTATCCGCACATAAACACTTCCAGCATTACAGTCTTTCATTTGCTTTGTAACTCTTTTAATTGCGTTTTGCAAATTTCTACTAGGCGTATTGCTTCCATGCCTAATATGCCTATAGTAGAAATTTAAAGTTAAATTAATGAAATTTATAGTAGAAATACTTATCATTAGTTGATATTCAATACAAAGTTGTCAAACCACGTCCTTGCGTCTACTATGCCCTTTGCATCAATCTTATAAATCATTTTTGAATTCGTCGTGGTTTCAAAAAGCCAAAGCCAGAAGTTTATAAAATCTATTGACTGTTAAATATTATGTTATGTATTACTGTAAGCATGCTGAGTTGTTTCATAATTAATGATTTCATAATAATTAATATTTAATTGTCGTTCGGTTTCCTTGAGATTGAACTTTAGTCGTTATTCTCAAGTGAAACTGAACGTTCCTGGTGCCATACTGAACGTTCCTGGTGCCATATTGAACTTTCCTGGTGCCGTACTGAACATTTCTGGTGCCATACTGAACTTCCCTGGTGCCATGCTGAACGTTTCTGGTGCCATACTGAACGTTTCTGATGCCATACTGAACGTTCCTGGTGCCGTGCTAGATATGTGTCTGAACGCGGCTGTGGCCTGCCTGTGTATGCGGCCATCTACATTGTTATATTAGCCGAAAGTATCTCACTGCATCTCTGTTCTAAAACTTAAGGTTCAATAACAATTATATGTTCAATAACTTGTTCCTGTGAAGTGTGATTCTTTATTTTTGTTTCTTCAATTTCTGATTCTATTCAAATTGTCAATAAAATGACTCATCGATAAGCCGATTTTAAGTGCACGTAAATTTGTAGGCTCTGCTGTTAGATAGCCTGTGTGAGGTTTAAGATGTGTTAAGCAAAATGCTATAATTGTGTATAAAATTAATAAATATACATCTTATATATTATATTACATCAGTATCAAAGTAATGATCAACTTAATGATCGATGGAGTGTTCATTAGTGATCGGGATAGCAGACTGTTTATCATAATATGTACCTTAGACCTGACATTTTGCAGTGCACTAGAGATAGAGATAGATATCAAATGTACAATATAGAGTGAGAATGAGGATTTAATTTAAGTTGCTAATTAGATGTTCACTATTAGCTTCAAAAATGGCTGACAACACTCACTCCAGCCGTATATAAGCCATACAGCCTGCGACGTTGCCGCATTGGACGCGTTGTATTCCGCAGCTCTGATCAATATTTCGACAAGTAACAACCGGTTTGTGCCATCAGTGACTGCAGTGGTGGGATTGTAGCCACGAGTGCACTACAATGAATTCAGAAATATTGACGAGCTATGTAAATAGATCAATAGTGTCCGGTGGGAGGCGAAGTTTATTAAATTGGGGCAGTGATGTGATAAAAGTAGAACTTGAAATATCGAATCTATCATCATCATCATCATCATCGCTCCAAATAAAATGCATACCCTCGGTTGAACAATTAAGATTGTAAGCTTTTATATCGCGGATATCTACGGGATTGGGAATTTCGTAACCGGGATTTGGTATTGAGTTTGGTATTGGATTGGTATCTTGGATTTTGTAATAATTTGCCCATACCAAATCCCATATACATTTATGATCAATTCAGGTGGTAGCATGCTGCAATAATCGAAGTCGGCTTATATCAGCCGGACCCCAGCCGGTTCCTTTCCTGGCGTCAAGCTATAGCGAGATAGATAGTAAAACAGATAGGAGGCATCATAGTATCAACATGGGGATAATATTAGGTAAAAACCACTCCGTGGCTGTTAGAAATGAAGTTGCAAATAGATATGTAGTGGCAAAAGGATATGTAGTGCCAAAAAAGATATGTAGTGGAAAATAATAAACTATGTAGTGGAAAATAAGATATGTAGTGGCAAATCCCGATAAGATGACTGTTTTTCAGGCTGAGTTGCCTACTGTCAAATCCTGCTTGGATATTAAATTGCTAAAAAACTGGACGCTGATGTGGTTTACTTTGACTGAATTTCAGGATTTTGACTTGTACCGTTAAATAGACCTTTTTGTATATTGCTTGTCGGATTGGCTTTGGTTCCATAGTGCTCGATGTTGTCATGGACGACGATAGCGCTCTAATTGTGATATTGTTGATGTTGTTTCCTTTGCTTTCTTCGTTAGAATCACTGAGGATTAGATATTTATTTATTCTAATGCATTTATCTATTTTATCTGGACCGATGTGAACTGATAACGTGAATTTTATAAGTAGGCTACTGCGATAAATAAATAATTTTTCCATTAGCTTAACAATAATTGCACTAGTGCACCACAAATTCAGTGACTGTGAACATCTACTCTATCTACTCCCAGTTCTCCATACGCACACAATTATATATCTGTGACCTCTGGCGGACGCTACCGAATTGTTCTGGGAGTCAGTCGGTCAGCAGAAACTAATAAACAATCGCATTAGGAGGACAGGAAGAGAGGCCAGAGCCTCGATCCGTAGAAACGTGAAAGTAACGTTGAAATAGCGCAGAAATAACGTTGACAGTAACGTTGGAGTAACGGCGGTTCGACTAGCATTAGACTTTAGAATTCTCTGCTCGCAGATTAATCTTTATTTCGTTGAATGGCTGCGAAGTCTGTCGTGGAAGGGAATCTGTAATGAGGGGTTACTATCAGTTGTGGATATTTATGATCTCTCCCTTTTATCGAAGTTAGACAAATTTAGGATAAATTCAATTCAAGCTTTGTATTTAATTTTGAATACTCTGTTATTGAACGCACGCGTGCAACGCCGTGCATATCCCGGTTAAATATTATAGAAAGTGATCAATATTATATTAGTCAATTATTCATAATAGTATATCCCTTCACATCAGGACCAATGGGTAGCTCACACTCAACCAGATTATTCCTGTAACGGATAGTATAGACATTTAAATTTAAATTGCCTTTTTTAATGTCAGTAAAAAGGTATTCAAATAATATCGGGACCTATTTGAGACAAATGGATATCATTTCTCGGTTACAGTTCTTTTTTTAGTTGCGAAATTATTTTAAGTCGAGACATCTACGCTTTTATCACTTTTATCGTAGACTTACGGTTACATTGCACAATATTGTGATCCGTTTTATTATTATTATTTTCAGTACTTTTAATCCAATCCATGTGACTCGCGCTATATGATTTGTACTGTATCTACATGCAGGCTGGTAATGTTATGTGTAAAGCATATCTGTACATATAATATGAGAACTTTAGTATTTTATATCTGCAGGTAGGGATTGCTGTTGAGAGCGAGAGGATTATTATTTTATTTTATTCAAAAGTTTCTTTATAGTGGTTTCATTGTGTTCAGTGTATCTTCATTCGATATTGCTTTTGTTATATTGTTGTCTCGATGTATCGAGCAAGTGCGTGAGAGCGATTTGAGTTTCTTTACTGTTGAGATTTTAAAAGAGTGCAATTTTCACAATTTCGATTCTCACCGTGAACCATTATTCAGTATTGACGGAATGCTTGCATTAACAGCTGAAAGCGTCCACATGCTACTATTACTTGATATGTATAAAGTCGTTGAGGATCTTTAACGAAAAAGTTTGACTGATTTTTAGGGATAGGATAATGTATTAAATTAGGTATAAATTAGGTTCGATGATCTAGTGGTTGCATAGTTCTTTATTGCAACCATTCAATGATCGCAATTTCAAGTGACCGTTACCGCTAAGGATAAAAACTGCGCTAAATTCTGACCGATAGGTTGAGAGAGTGAGATGAAGAATGAAGGGGCACGAAAGGAGGGGGTACGAGAGAGAGACAGAGACTGATAGACAGAGACTGACAGACAGAGACAGACAGACAGACAGAGCGAGAGAGAGAGAGAGAGAAAGTTCACACAATTTAGCATTTGTTATAAAAGGTTATTGCATATAGAGCGTTAGTATCAACTTTATTAGTTGGCGTACTGACGTATATAATATTAGACCTATTTTTGCATTATACATAATTTAATAAATGACAGAGATTTTAGAAAGTTTAAATACTGTAGGCCTCTATATTAGGCCTGTACATCAAAATATTACTAAAGCCTGTAGAAATATTGTTGAAACAGACATATTAAGATTGATACAAATATAGTTCTACAAGATGTGAGCTCATAGCTACATGTAGTGATATCTTCAGATCAGGACACAGAATTAGAGAGAGAGAGAGAGACAGAGAGGGGGGGGGGGGGAAGGGGAATATAGGGACTGATGTAGAAAACATTCCATTAAGGATTATGAAGGATAATCTATGGTGCAGCTTAAGGCTAAGAGAACCGTCCATCTTTCCTGACGGCTTACAATCAACTTGTGACACTTTATATCCTTCTTCAATCTACATCTAAACCTATATTCCTAGTTCTCTAATCTTTATATTCTAACCTGATTTGCAACCCATATTTCGTATTTTATAATAATAACAATAAAGGTTTAGTATAAGGCTTGATTGATATCCTGTAAACTTTCAAGTTATACACTTTTATAAAGTCTTCCCTGTGTAAATATTGGCACGTAAATCAAAACTGAGGGAGACTGATCAATAATAACTAGAATGCAGCAAAATGAACTAAATATTGTATAGAACATATTATATTATAGTTTAAATTTTTTAATTAAATAGTTTTAAAATTATGTAATGCCGTATTGGCTCCGTCAAACTTGAGAATAACTAAGGAATGCTGCACGTGTTTCGTAGAAGCCGACTAACTCAGTCACTGAGGAAGGATATGGTGACCCACTTCAGAAATGAAAATCTCTAAGAAAATATTGTGTACAAACTATACGTCATATGCCATGGACCTGCCGTTAGGCAGTGCACTAAAGAGAGAGAGAGACAGAGAGAGAGAGAGAGAGCGAAAAAATATACAACAGGCCCATAATAATTAATATATTCAAACACGCGCGCACAAAAATTACTGTGGTGTCAAAGACCTTAGTGAAGTCTTTAATTAAGAATTTATTATATGTTATTAACAAAAGCTAATTTTATTTAACCTATAGGTATAAATATATAAATCCTGTGGATCCAATTCCACATTCCGAGCATGATGTTTGTGTGAGATACAGCTGTCGCTAGAGGGAAGCAGAGGATAAGGTGATGCCATCCACTGATATCTGGTTGCTTCCTGCTTTAAGCTTCAACTTAGACATTCATCTGTCCGGTCCTATGCATCACAAATATCTGCTCTTGTCACGTTGCAGTAAAAGCATAAATTGCTTTCTTTTGATTATAATTAATTACAACAAAGCATGAACGTTGCACGCATACTTAATTTATGGAAAGTCGTATGAATATTAAAGTAACAAATCAATCGAAATATTTGCGCTAGCGATTGAAACGGTAGGCCCATTGCCTTGTCAAAAATTAAGTATAGAATTGATGTACATAACAGATTACTTCGTTAGATTGTGTATCTGAGGATGATTTATGTGAATCCGAGGCTCGCCCGTCACTGATATCCCTTTCGAGAGATGAGGTTAAATTCGGCTTTAGCCTTTTCAGCCTTTATATGTAGGCTGCCAGATTATGTGTGCTTAAATAATTTATATGTCACACATTGTAACTTATTTATGCTATAAACTTTCTTGTCATCCAAGGCCCAATCTAGACTCTGAAAATTTCTGACCAATAGTATGCGTCAGTGATTATTTAACCTGCTGAGGACTCATTTTCCCAAGATTCATCACTGATACCTTAGGAGAATCAGCATTTATTCTATAAGATGAAGCCGTAAATTTAAAACTTTTTTAGTTGGCCTACATAAATTTCTGACTTTCTGCTGTTGTCTTCATTTATCAATAATAATAAGTATCCTTAAAATTGTGTCTAAAATTAAATAAATGTTTATCATACTGCTTGTATAAAAAAAAGATATAGTGCTAGAACTGAGCCGTGGTGAATGTAGCTGCTACCGACATAATATACTTGTGATTTGAAAGATTCCAATTGTTGTACACGGAGTCTTTAAAATAAATCTACTTGTGGTGTGACTGGCTTCCATTATGGTCATAAGATTTGATTTATTTTATATGACATGATTAACTGCTCTCTTTCTATCATTATTTGTGACATACGACAGCAATTTCCGCCACCGCTCTCTGCTGACATACTCCCTGCCTCCGTCATGCTGCGAACTGTATCTCAAAACAATCTTGAGCATATCTCTCTCTCTCTCTCTCTTTCTCTCTTTCTCTCTCTCTCTCTCTCTCTAGTGCACTGCCAAATGGCAGATCCCATATACATATTCTGAAACACAGTCTGCTATCACGCTCATCAATAAGCACTCCATCGAACATCAAGTTGATCCCGTCAGAAAGACCATGCCTTTGCTACACCTAAATGTAATCTTTTTCTTAGGAATATATATTCTGACTTCCAAGGTGGTTTCCCGTGGTCTTCGTTAGTATGAAAATGTGCAGTTTTCAGTTAATCTATTTTCAAGTTTCCCGGATCCAACACGGAAACTTGAGAATACTTGAGCATCTACATGTTATATATTACAATACAATACAATACAAAACTGACATTTTAAAGCGCCCTCTACATACTGTGTAGCTCAGAAGCGCTGCGCAGTCAGCTAGGTTTTTGCATGCCTGTTTAAAAAAATAGGTTTCACATTCTTACCAAATTCATAAACTGATTAACATTGGAGTATTAGGAAAGAAGGTAGGGAATTCCAGACTGCTGGACCACATACAGCGAACCACAAATACAGCGAACATAAAGCTGGACCACATACACATACATATGAGAACCCGGAGTACTACATGCCAGCGGGATTACCAAATCGCAGTTGGATTCTGATCTTAGTTGAGATCTAGCAGTAACTGATGAAACATTCATTAAAAGCTAAATTATTTGCGTTATTACAGTGTTTAATAGACATAGAATTTGTCTTAATATCTATGATTATTATATCTTGTTCGTTTAGCAGTCGACATTCTGAACGAGCAATAATATGAAAGATATTATGATTTGATGTAAAAGTATTATTATTATATTGTTCAGTTTTAATCTTCTATCTTCATGCGATTCGATCCTATTATTGTAAGAAAAATTTGAGAAAGATATTTTATTTTATAAATGTATAATGGTACTATTGAACATCATAGCATTTGCAGGTTACACATTCATTTCAAAGCAGATGTTAGATTCTCAAGCCACACTTTCCTGCAAATGGCCAAAGCAAAGTTTCTAAAAATCGGTATTACATTTCAAATTTAATATTGATTATAATTTAGGTGATTTTGTTGCCTTTAATTTTAGATTATTCGTCGATTGGAAAATATTTGACGAATAAAACTCAGTAAAGCTAAGTATACCGTTTGTTCCCGTATCCTAGGATACTGTCAGAGACGGACCCGGCTGGGACTAGAACCCGTGAGAGCCTTCCTTTCGAACAATCGTGTTACCAACTATGCTATCCAACTGGAAATATCTAGATACATCTTTTATCTAGCACCATTACAATTTTAAACTCAATTAAACATTGACTTTATCTGCTCTGCATGTATTTCAAACAGGTACGGATGGGCCGAGGGGTGTGGCAAAGCATAAATGTATACATACAAAACATCGTGATGTAGAAAATGATTGATTCTCGACTGAATGAAATGAAAATATCGGGAATGATTCAGGACGCAAGTATTGATTCTGTTTCTCTCTATACAATGAGCCTTTAAACTGCATATGAGGACTGCTGCATATTGCCGGTTAGATGTGAGCTGGCTTTATATTTTAGTTACTTTGAATTGAGAAGCCCGTGATACGGACATATAGAAAAAGAAAAGGGTTGCAAGTACGACGTTCGTTGTCACCGCTGAGACTGATACGCTGACGACAAAAGGCTAAATCCGAATTTGACGTAAATTTCACAAGCTAACGGCTATATTAGTGACGGGTGAGTCCTGATATTTTAACCATGAACCTATGGAACCCGAGTTGGACACTAAACCGATGTACTATTGGGCCAGTCAACGGCAGATTAACCGATGTGCTATTGGCTCTACCTACTGAAGATACTATAAATAAACAATGCAATCGAGACACGGAGTTAGACCTACATATAATATAATTTCCTTGTTGGGTCCAGAGAACCGCACTGGTTTCGTGAAGTCGACTAACGAAGATATCGAGGAATGAAGCGAAAATCCACGTCAGAAATCATTATTTCCTTGAAAACGGCATCGATCTAGATGTAGTGAAGAAAAAGCTTTTGTAATGCATGAGATGGACTTGTAGGGTTGATCGATTGTATGCTCATTAGTGACCGAGAAGGAGATTTGTGAAGGAATTTCTCCTTGAATCCTGTATGAAGCGGAGCACTCGAGCGATATATTAAAGTAATATATCTCACTTCAAAAATGTTTATGTTACATTTAGAACAATCATCAGAAGTCTATAGAGACGTAAACGCTTTTATTATTGTATGAATTCATATCGGACATTTGTCAAACCCCGGAAGCGTCGAGTATCAATGCATCATTGATTTATCGATTGGTAAATCAAGCTAGAAATCGTTCACTTCCTCCACATTGCAACAATAAAAAGAGCTATTTGCTAGCCTTGCTGTGCTGCACCTGTAGGAGATATTCAGCACAAAAGCAACTGATGTTGCAGAATGAACAAAGAGGCCTATCATTCGTTCGTTCAGAATGAACAGATATCATTCAATCTATGCAGAGAATCTAGAAAATTCTAATTTAGAAATTTTTGTTCAAACGAATAATATTCCATCAGTTGATCTATTTTCAACTGAGTTTCAATTGCTTACTAGCTATTTCAGACATGACCTCCGTCTACGCATAACTCTTGAAATTCAGAGATTATGCTCATCTACTATGTCTCACTTCCCGGTTGGATAGCGTAGTCGGTAAAAAGCTGGTATAAGCGTAGTCGGTAACAAGACGGTAGGCCTATCCTTATATACGAAAACAGAAGTAAAACTTATAGCCTTTAGCTTTACTATACATTTTGGTACTGTAGTATCTTATTTACTCTAAGTTAAAGCTAAATTCTGTTCCAAATACGGTAATGTGAGGGGTATATAACCGAGCATAGCGGGATAGTTTATAGCTCTCCGACCATCTGCCACTCCGCCGTGTCCCCACGGACACCCTGACGGACACACTAACGGTCACACCCACGCCTAGAGATTATAATGGATCCGAGAGAGTGCTGCACGGTGATAAACGAACTGGACGGATAATTTTGCGACAGTTTCACATTTCATTCTTGACTCCATACTTCGAAGGATGTGGAGAACGCCCGACGTATTAAACTATCCGGAAGAATAGATGAAGCTTACTCTATAATTCTTGTAATTTGTATTTTATTTTTAATTTATATTTTATTTTATTTTATTAGAAGCTTAATTATCGGATCGAAGGATGACATATTTTAGAATGGCCCTTATAAGTGTTTCACCTGTACAAAACCTTACAATTAGGATTTAGCGTCCGTTTCTTCAGAATCCTCACCCGAAGGCAGTGTCAGGGACGACTATAAGTTGTGGGCCTCGTGGGAAGGATGTGTGAACGCTGTGGGAGGGTCCTGTGGATATTTATCCACAGGACGCTCGGACGACTGTGCTTTTATGCTGTTAATTAATTAATGCTGAAAATGCATGTATTTAGTAATCATGTAACTATATACTGTAGATACCCTTTTTTCATTTTGTAATTGTTATTTATAAGCTAGACTCGAGGTAAAGAAGTAGTTGAGAGTTCGCTTCTTCATTTCTAATAATATTTATTGTGATATTTCAGATCCAAGAGTCGAGATAGTCATGGTAGTATCTGCTGAATATACATGTATATCATTACCGATGGGGAAATGACGCCGAACATAAGGTTGCGAGCTATAGTTCAATTACGTGAGATCAAATCGGTACCGGGTGGTTTTTGATGTATCTGCGCTAGCTGCATGATGCGCTTCTACGCAAATATCCGATGGGTCAGGAGTGGAGAGGTTGCAAAGGAATCTTTGGAGTCATATGGCGCGGATATGTAAAACAGGTGCTTTTGTCATGTGTGTTGAACTAGATGAATAAAGAAAGAAGACTGTTACTCGGTGAAATCTCAGGGAGATTAGATCAGCTGTAGGAATCCGCATTCGGGAACTCTTCAACTCCAGAGGATGATAGCGCAACTCAAGATTTCTCAGAAATAAGAAAGTAGCGAATCTAATCAAGGAATTGTAACAAGAGTGAGATAATAATGATAGCACGAGATTAAAAAGAAATGGGATTTTACAGATGACAAATTCTAATGACTTACTAGACTGAAGAGCTATATGCAAGAAATCATATTCGGTTCAGGAGCAAGGTGTTAGTTAAAGCAACCAGAATTTGTGAATAAAACGAATTCACCAGGAGCTTTCAGAGATTACAATGGTTTAAGCGATATGAGAGATATTTTAACTGCTTAAGAGATCTGGTTTCCCATCGGTGACTTGATGTATAGATATTCTAGCACCATGTGAAATCGGATTTTTTGAGACCAGTCAATCAACTAATCTCTCTCTCTCTCTCTCTCTCTCTCTCTCTCTCTCTCTCTCTCTTTGTCCACTACAGTAACT
>JAQFZF010002418.1:0-12497 GCA_034695365.1 Enchytraeus norvegicus
TAGTCGCCTTCGGGCCTTTGTGTCCTTTTTCTCGTTGAACAGATTTATTGAATATGTATGATTGTACGGTAACGTGATATAAATAAATAAATAAATAAATATAACTATTTTCAAACTGTTAACTTTTCAAACAACCAGGAACCTCTGTGAATCATTCTGAACAGTATGACAGACTTCTATAAGCCAAATAAACGTTTAACGAAAACATGAATTAATTTTGTTAGAAATAAGAAAATGAAACTTTTTATCTCTTTTTAGCCCAGGGTCGGTTATCACCCAGGGCATTTAATAAAAAGAAAAAAAAAGAAAATTAAATGTTAAACAAATATTATAGAAAATACACTTCAGTGATATAATTGATAGAATTAGAAGTTCTCCCCTTCACAGAGATCAGTCCTTCGCTTTCTTATCCCTGACATCGTCGTCAGATGATGAACCGAACGTTAAATCTTACTTTTGATTTGGTTTTTATTTCATTATTGCTTAATTTACTGTACGCCGACATTTCTTGGGGATGAAATCAATAATGCTGGAGTAGAATTTATACATTTTCTCTATCAACCTTTGAATTTTAAAAGGTTTTTTCAATAATATTGTAATAACTAAAATAACTAATAAATTAATGAATATGATGACATCATCCCTTGAGTAGAAAATAAATAAGCGAAATTCAATATACATACGCTAAACTCAGTTTTATTGCAATAATATAAGTATAAATGGTATCAGAAGTCACAAATACTTGTTTATGGAGAGATCCAATGTATAGGTCTGACCGTCGATGCTAATGGAAAGAGTTAAATTATCCATGTGTTTCATCTACATGTACCAATAATAATAATAATAATAATAACAATAATAAAGGTTAAACGTCCGTTTCCTCATCCAAGGATGATATAAGGGACGTTTCAACAGCATATAATTATTTCAGCAGCCGGTTCACAAAAACAATTACCAGAAACACGCGCTGAAGACAAAACGAGATCCTAAACAGTGCCGGTCCGGTAATCATAAAACAATCAGGCGAATTACAGTCACAAGTATATTTGTTATATGAAAGAGATATTGATAGGAATAATAATATGGAATTTTGATAGGAATAATAATATGGAATTTAATCTGCCCAGTTACTCGTAGATACGCGTAGTTGCACAGACTAAATCACATATTATACTGATAGATACCAACTGATACAAAAACTTCGGAAGGCAACGGACAACCACTGAAGAGGGCCTAATTTCTCTACGTTTTGAGAGTGGAAAAACAAAGCCTCTTTGAGGAGATCATACTTGTGTTTTTTTATAACAGCGTCCCTGATGTCACATTCGGATGACAAATCGAACGTTAATATCTCGTTGTATTATATTGTATTATAATGTACCGGTACTGCATAGCTGTCCTGACCTCATTCCCGAGCGCAATAGTAGCCTGCAGAAATTCCTGTTTGGACATGCCAACTGCATGTCAGTGTACAACTGTGCATGTTATAATGTCATAAAGTCAGGGTTCAACATGATAGGTACAGTGTTTACAAAAATGTTGACAAAAATGTTGACAAAATACACGTTCTGGCGACTGCACTTGCTAGCCGAAATTGAAAACGAATTGAGGTTATATCGACATCGGGCGAGATCATTAGCATACGCTAAGAAACTAAGCAAAAGCAGTTCCGCGCAGGGTAACGCGTCAAATCTCACCAGCTTTAAAGGAAACTTTTCTGTTATCTAAATATACCCTAACCAGAGCTCGAATTACGAAAGGGGCCGAGGACCGCCTCCCCCCATGGAGAATAACCATATGACGTCAGACTCAGCCATGACTAAGTATTCTTAGAAATGCTACCGAGCGGTCTTGGACAGTAGGCCTACTGTTTTTACATGTTAAAACTTAGCTATAGGCCTCTATTTTGGAGAGTGATAAAAATCAAACCGATACTCGCATAGTGTTGTGAAGTATATATTTACAGTCTCAATATAACGGGCAACAGTTTTTCGAATTTTATTAAATTTTTTAGAGCATAATTTACATATAAATGTTTAAATGAAAACGGACCAAATCTAATGTTAAGTATGCTAAAGCCTAGGAAGTTTTACACAAGAGCCCTGTTGCCACTTTCCCGCGTAGGGATAAAAAAATCCCGTGCATAGCCTGAATATTATAACTTGTGTTTTATAATGAGATTTGTAATTGGACACCTCAATTTTGTTGCCTAGCTAATAATAATAATAATATGTTTAGTTTAACTCTTCTTGTATGCATTATGAATTGTGGTACCGGTATTGAGAACTTTTGAAATCAACAAAATACATTTTTAAACGGTACCGTAGCTTAATTGATTTGAGACATCTGGAGGAGAAGCGCGTGCTTCTGAACCTTGACGTTGTTAAATACAATCAAACCATCTAGTGGTAGAGTGAAATTGTTTAGAGGGCTCAAGGCATTACAATGATTGCTCTAAGTCTTAAAACTTTGGCACTAAGCTCACTGTGTACCGAGGACATGAGTAGAGGGTTCGAAGACCAGAGATCTAATCATCCCGTTTAACACAATGTCTATAAATTTTAACCACTACCACTACATTTTGCAAGTTATATCATCTAGAGTTTAATAAAATACCATTAGTTAATTTTCAATAAGTTTAATATACCCTTCTACGTTTTTTAAAAGTTTAGATAAGTTTAAAAATATTTTAATAAGTTCTAAGAGTGTCTAAGACTCATAATATATAGGATTCAGTTTCTTGACTACTCGCACAGCAGCAGCACGTGTAAGAACTGAGTGAATGGTGCTTGTGAAGCAATTACGAGCTAATGAGTCAGCATCCAACTGATCTCTGCACGAGAAACTATCTGAGAAAGAAGCTTGATGTGAGAGATAGAGAGAGAGAGAGAGAGAGAAAGAGAGAGATATTGAGAGAGAGAGAATGGGAGAGAAAAAGAATGAGAGAGAGAGAGAGACAAAGAGTGACACAGACAGAGAAAGAGAGGGGATGGGGGTAAGTGAAAGATAAATGCAAGTACTGACTTCTGAAAATGAACCAAAAAGTATGTGTTTTAACTTGTAAGAGAAAGAGATAGATAGAGAGAGATAGAGAGAAGGAGAGAAATGAGTATATAATACTGTATGGAAGAATGGTGGAAAAATTAAGTCATGACGTTTTCAGAAGTTATACCAAATTACCAATTGATATTATGTGAATGTTCTTGGATTTCCAGTTCGTCCTGTCGAAGAATTTCTAAAAATAAAGACATGTTTGAGTGGCACTTAATTGTTGAGCACTATTTCATTTTGCGACTGGATATATGAGTTTTGGATTTAGGCTGACATATACCTAAAGCTATCATTGTTTGCACTTGCCTGGTTGACAAACATTGACGGTAACACATGCACTTGTCTTCAAATTGAAGTCCGTGGGATCGGTTCCCAGCCGGGTCCGTCGCTCTCAGCAGCTTTTAATGTGAGAACATCCCCTATGTTAATGTTAGTAGCTCTAGACTGGAGAGTAGCTCTTACAAAAACATTTTACATTATGTAATACATGTATTTAACTGTCGAGTCCCTAGAGTGTAGCCTACATTTTAAAATACATGCTAGTACTTAGCTCTAAAATAAAGAGTACCGTACCTTACTTTATATTTAAAATTATTTAAAATTCATCTAGTATCGGTTGGACATCCAGGGGACAGCCTAACGGCAGGTCCATGCCATGCAAAATTTGCAGCTCTAGTTTTTGCCATATTTTCTAGGAGACAATTTTTCCTTTCTGAGGGGTCTCCTTAACCAGTGATTGCATTAGTCAGCTTCTACGAAACAGGTACAGAGCTCTTTCCGTTGGTCTATTCTTATTTTTGAACGAAGGGTTTTTTCTATTTCCTTTGACTTGTGCTTAGTCACATCTATTTACCTGTATAGTATATGCTTAAACTCAAGCTGTCTTAGACAATGCCTATGCTTCAATAGCCTTTTTTGCGATTAACGTAAATTCTCAGTTCTTCTCATGGCTGTTATTGCTAGTATTGCTGTTGTGATGCTGTGTTTTTAATGTAGACCCATGCAGTTCTGTGTTTATATTGGAACAGATTGTGAATTAGTCATAGCAGGCCGCAGCATTGGCTTTCAACGAGTTTGTAACTTCTGTTGGCAGTTGAATACAAGAAAACTAGTATCTGCAAGATGCTATTTATGGACTAGGCCTACTCATCTTATGACCGAGTTATGAGCTGTAATATTTATTTTATGGTATCAAATTTTCTATTATGAACGGCGATAATATGTAGCCCACCAAAATCCATAGGAGCATGCATATATTATAAGATATTAAAATATTCTTGCAATAAGAACTCTAATAACCTTATATTAACACTCAAAAGGAACATGCTTTAAAACATTCTACAATGTACAATGTTATACATAGCCTACATACATGTTTATTTCGGTACATATTTTTCCTTGTTGGATCCGGGAAATTTAAGAGCAGTCGATTGAAAACGGCATGTTTTTCGTGAGGGCCCACTTTCGAAAATATAGTAATTTGTCTTAGAAGCAAATTTGTCTATATCATGATTACAGTTTACTAGACAAATAGGTCGCTCATTCATCCGATTCACATAGTTTATGGCATATCGGTGTGGCCTATGGCAGATTAAGTTTTCGTCAACTATTCAAGGCGCATGTAAGATGTTTCTAAATACAATGTTATAAACTGGTGGTTGTTGCTACTGCTGTACCTTGTTTCTACAAATTTCAGAATGTAGATACCGTAATGATCATTGGACCATAATGTGCTTACAAGTTTAGTACTGCTGATTTAGCATCTTTTACGGAACTGTTAATAGTTGCGGCAGCTGATCCAACCTTTCATATCTCTCTCAGATCGTACATAGCGGTATTTAGGTTGTTATAGCGTGATTCACTTTCTCCTCGTGCTCTACTGGAACAAGGTTATTGAACAGAGGGCGCCGTTGTGCAGTCAATCAATGCACTCTTTGTCATCGTTACGTTCCGCTCCACGCTGCACTCTCTCCGTCAGGATAACCCGTAATGTGTGAATGTTCATGAATCTGAGTGCGTCTAGAGTATTTTAAGTGGAGACTAGCAGTGGCGGATCTATCGTAAAATTTGGGGAGGGGCTGTAGGGGCCCAAGTCTAGTAATGTACATGCGCCTATTCAACAATGTTGGTCATTAAAATATTTTGGGGGCCAGATGAAAATTTTGGGTCCACGGCCCCCTAGCACCGCCACTGGAGACTAGGCTATTGAAAAGTAATATTCCAGATGTCCCATGATATCCAGACGTTAATTAAGATTTTGTCTTTTTGATCTATATTTTAACTATTCCTGTCCGGATGTCCACACTTTATGATAAAATTATCTGTTTAATTGTAGATATGATTTATTGAAATATATAGAAATGTACAGAATTGGTAGAGGTTGCCATCACTTGCTTCTGATGTTCCATATTTCGGAATAAAATCTCTAGCGTCAGAGAACAGTCAAGGGAAGCCACGAAGCGATCTTAAGCTCTGATAGCACTGTAATTCTGTTAAGTGTAAGTGCCTGATGACTTCAGAGTCAATTATGGAGTCTGAATGACCTCACCTTACACTTTGGTCTCTCTATTCCAAGTGCCATTGATGGTCGAACGCCAGAGGGGGTATCGTCTGTGAATAATACAATTTTAGCTTATGAAATTTTGAATAATCTACACGCAATTGCAGGTTTTTCTAAGAGGCGACTAAAGCAGATATGACAGTGGGGAAGATAGCAGTGATAGCCATGCGACAGTGATAGCCATGTCTGTGTCATAGACTAATTGATTGGTCTTTCAAACTTTATTGATTGATTGATATATATATATATAGTTAACATTATTGACATTATATAATATTATGTGAATTAAAAAAATTAATTGGTGTCTGATATTTTCAAGAATCAACTGATTTGCACAACCACCGGTGTTTGATCTCTTTCAGCATTATATTGGCTTTTGAGTTTGGGTTGAACTTTCCGTAATTGACGCTCATGAAACTGAAGCATAGATCTTAGGTTTGAATCAATGTTTTCCCCGAGTGGGTTCGGGAAAATTGAGAATTGATCCCACCGACAACTGCACATGTTCGTAAGAGGCGACTGAAGCGGATACGGCAGTGAAGAGTTGCTGGTTATGTGGCTATGATTTCTGTATATAATGAACCAATTGGTCACTCAAATTCCAGTCTGGCGGAGGTCTAGGCTGCCACATCGGTTGTGGCGCTTTTGCTCCATGGCTACTTGGCTCTCCATTGTCCATTATATGGGTCTTAAACAAGCATCTGATGCTTTATGACCCATCAGATGTTATGTTATGTTAATCCAGATTAGGTTTTACTTTAATTTTGCTTCTAATGTGAAATACGCAATGGAGTGTTTAGAAGTTTCACTAATAATCATTGATTCTATACTTTTTATACTAGTGGTATATTCTAATACTAATTAGTATATTCTATAGTAATGATCAAATGATTGTGCTTTAGTTTTGCAAAATTACCTCAAATGTTATGTTTCACTATGCAAAAAAAAATGGGCGACACTATCATTCAACTGCAAACAAATATACTTTTATTTCTTTTTTGTACAATTATTTTCAGAATTCTTTGTCGTTTTGGACTATTTTTCTGACTTTAGTTTATCCTGTATCCAGAGTAAAACAATCGAAAAATAGTGCAAACTCTAGCGATACTTGGATAACATAATGCTTGGTGTCTATTGATATGAACTTTTATGGAAGCAATACTTTATCACACATTTTACTAACTGTGGCAACTAAAGATATGAAAGTCAAGGGCTTGCTTTATGCCATTGACTTCTAACTGATCGTACAATGATTTTTATGAATGGACTTTTGTACAAATTTTGTCATGCCCTGTGCTGTAGGCTTATTTAATGATCAAAACGTGCCGTTAAAATCTTCATGGGTGGTGGGAAACTATCATAATAAAATCACTTAAATTATTAACATCTTAAGTACATAATAGTTATCATCGTCCATCTCATATGATTATTTTCTTTACACAGTAAGCTTGGTTTCTCTAATATAATAAGCTATTAGCGGTTGTTTTCGAGTTTTATATATATGAACGATACAATACAATAAAACAATACGGGTTTAAACTCCGTTCATCATCTGACGACAATATCAGGGACGTCAAGATATCAGGGACGTACATTTATGGACTTAATAATATATATGGGTTAAATATTAAATATATGCTGATAATTTTTAATGATAAATGATGATCGTCGATCATAATTCACTCGTTCACTAATACATGGCTAGATTAAACTGTAGACTAATTGAACTGATCGAGTCTAGCAGCATGTGCTTGATTGCTTTGCTGGGTGTTCTCATCATATTTAGTGCTTATTAAATCTATAAGCCTATAGGCGTACTTTATTTATGCTGGCTAGGGTGCTTACATTGCCCCGACGTATTACAAATGTCTTGTCCCTGGTATAAAAGGTTTCCAATGGCTCTAAAAAGTATATCTGTCAATTTTTTCCGAAATCTGAAAATCTTTAGGTAGTCCACCTCAACGCTGACCTCTACCATTATACAGATAGGGAAATATAAGCCACAATTAACACTACATTACCTTTGCATCGTTTTAGGTTTTAAATATATCAGCGCCTAATTTGTGAGAAATACTGACTAAGCAGTTTTGATGTTCAAAGATTTACTTCAATGCTTAGAAGTTATTATTTTGTAATATTTGCATATTTTTGGTGCCAATCTATGAAACTTTTCAGCCGTCTTAGTCAATAAGTCCATGCTCTTGTAATTGTTGCTTATTTGCTAGCGATATTTGATTCTTGTGGCAAATATACATAATATAGGGATATCATAGCCTACTCAGCAGTCGATCTGTGAAAGTCGTAGAACTGCACAGACTCTGTCATGTTGTTGATGCTCGCCAAGGGCGATTCTCTCCATCCCTGTCTGCTTCTTTTGCTTATTCACGCGGAAATAACAATGACAATGTAAATTTCGATTATTTCGACTTTTCATAACGTTATTATTTTGGTCTAAGTAAAGGTTTGGGGCATAGGCCTAGGGTTAGGATTGGGGTATAGGAATAGGGTTAGTGTTGAAGAAGCATCATTAAAAAAGTTTAAATAATCGAAATTAGCATGGCCAATGTTATTTTCACATGAACAAGCAAAAGATGCTCCCCGTCACAGTAAGTTCAAGTTCACAGGGCCGCAGTTTGCAATGCGGTCCCGACCTACTTCATATAACGGGCGATGGGCCCTTGTTGGATGCAGACCTTGCTAAAGAAGGGGTTCCTTCTGGGACGGGCAGGAAAAATATAATACGAATAATTGAGTCCAACCGATCAACTGTCGCCGTTGGATTCGATTGCGTTTTGTCAAATTCTAGAGCTTTCGTTGGACTGCTGTGGAGATGATGTTCTGAAACTTGCTTAATCTGACCTTGCCATTCATAGTGATAGCTATTTGGAATGTGCACAGTTGTGCACAGCATTTCTGAGTGATTCGGCTGAAGACGCTCCATGATCTCATGTTGCACCGATCTTTCTTGCTGTACGGCAGTTTATGCAGATGTGCATCCTCACATATCAGACAGTGCAAGAAGTGCAGAGACATCTGCGGTATGTAAGTGAAGAGATGGTGCCTCTCACACTGTGGAGCAGTAAAGTTCCTCCTGCTGGACGGGCGCTCTAGCTGAATGTCTTCTGGCAATTAAACCTGATATGATTGCACATCAGCCTCGCCATCGTCTTAATTGGCACAAGGTATAGGATGCCAAGCTTTCCAAACTCAATTACCATCAACAACCCTTGCTGATCTTGTTGGCACTGATTCGTGGTTAACGTTTTACAACCAACAGTTAGATATTAAGTTCTGAATGATGATGTTGCAGACTGGCCTCACAAATCGCATCAGTCCGCGTTGAGCAACATCAAACAGCACATGTTGTCATGTATGACAGTTCTGAGAGAGGGTCTAAACTTAGCACTGACTTCCTAGCAGAAGTAAATAGTGAAGAACTCTATCAGAATGTGTTACGAGGGTGGATCGAAAGAAATGCTGAACTATTCTTTGACAATAACCAGATTAAGAGTTTCTGATATCACAAACTTGACCATTTGATTGATTGATTGATTAACTAGACTAATATAAATATTATATGCATTGTAGCAATGTTATAAATTCATTGTTTCTTGTTAAAATGATGTTCATTTCATGTACAATAACATTTTACAATTAGTGTTTCATGTATCAAAATTATCATACATCAAATGTATCATGTGTCATGTATGCTCCCTAAAATTGACAACTACTGAGCGTTTCTATATAAAAACATGACTGCCTGAAAATTTTAAAAATGTGTTAGTTTTAGGCTTAAGAAACCCGTTAAATTGTGGTATGTTTGAGTGTTATCTTTTAGTAGTTCGTTGTACAAGTTTTAGTACGTACAAGGGATTGGCAACAGGAGGCACTCACTTCCATATTTTAGGCTGGGAGAGGGGTTAAGAATTGATGAACATTCTTGCTGCATGGCGGAGCAATCTTGTTCATTCGAACGTTAACTCGAGGGACAACCTGTACTTCAAATTATGGTTACATGACAATCATAACCTCACGATTGGTTTCCGCATATTGTTCGAAACTTAAGTAAGGGGGAGGGGTGGCGGCTCAAAGTCAGTACTGTTTTCTAATAACTGAATGACACTTTTTCATCGCCTAAAATGTCAACATTGATTGGTTTAAATGTTTGATAGCCAAGATTTTATAATATTTAGATCATTGTTTTATTGGTCATCTTTACTGACACGGTACTTTTATCTTGCAGCATTTACTAATACTATTTTGGTAGACAAAATATTGCTGGAGACGTCCATGACATCGTCGTCAGATGATGAAACGCATGCTAGATTTGGATGAAATAGTGATTGATTGATTGATTGGCATAAAATAAACTTTGGATGGATAATTCTGTAACTACTGTGAGTGCTGTATACATAACAAATTGGCTATTTGCTTGACCTTTCTCCCGGAATTGTTACTAATTATATGTTACTAACAATTATCTACATAATTCACCGTACTCATTACATATACATTATACAGTTATATTCCAATATCACTCATGTATCTAAAGTTTTTCTTGATAGACCTAATGCTTGTCTTGTAACTAGGATACACATCTAAACGAGTTGCACATTATTTATTAGTTCTTTGTTATTCGCTCTCAATGATGATCTATTGGGCGCGTATGTTACGTCGATCATACAATGCGGAGAGTGAATGATATAGGATGCAATGTGTTATCAGGATTTGGTTTTTCACTTTTATGATATCGACTTTCAGTGCGGATTTTATCTGTAGATTGTTTTGTTGCGGGTTGGTTGAGGTTCAGTATCTATCGATTGCTACGTGAAACATTGTGAATGGTTGGTTCTGATGAAATCTCCTATTGTTTTAGTTAATAGGTAGAATGTATAATTGTATATGTCAATTACACAAGTTGAATTACATACATCATCATACATGTAAGTACTGTGATATGTGATGCAACTCTATTTCCTGACTACCTGACGGAGATGTGAAGAGAGTAAGTTACTGAGAGAGAGAGAGAGAGCGAGAGAGAGAGAGGGAGAGAGAAAGAGAGAGGCAGTGATCGTTTGATTGCTAGAGTGCAGAATTTATTTGCTGATTAATTCATTGATCAATTGATGACTGAAATGGTATATAACATTTGATTATAATATGTAATTACATACCTATATGTAATATGTATACAGACCTATAAGTGTATGCTATAACACAGTGCTCAGCAACCGGTGTGCCGCGAGACGATGCTAGGTGTGCCGCGATAGAATGCCTGGAAGATTAGAATTTTGTATAATTAATAAATTGTATAAACATATAAATATGATATGCCCGAGACTTGCCCGACCTACACAAGCACATCTAATATAATCACTTAGTTGCAAACTTTAAAAACTTGGCACTGATAGCAGATATATTTGAGCGTCTGCACGAACTCATCTGAACTAACTCATATGAACAAAGATCTTTAGGAAGAATGCAAGATCGAGACGAAAATATGTTCGAAACGACCAACAAGATCACAACTGAAAACGAGCAATTAATTATGACTTTGGCTCAGCAACATTTAACATTGGCGCAACAGAGCTTTGAGCACTCATTTCATTCAATGGCTACGGAGCAATACGAACTGATTCGTAATCCTTGATTCGTACTTTGAAAAAATGTAATTAAAAAAGTTGACAATCAACCTACCATCTGTTATGTGCAATTTGTTTGATTTATCACTGTGAACAAGCACACAAAATTTCCGGATGATATCTCTATTACATAAAAAGTCATAGCGATACAAAGTCAGTCAAAAAGTTACATGCGACAAAAAAGCCGTCGACAGGGGGTCCGCTCCGGGGGCCTTAACTCAAAATCGGTCAAACTTTTTAAACTTTTTTTTTGACATTATATCCTCCCCCTGGCTATTGCATATAACTGCCAACTTTCAGTATAATTTGAGAGGGTCGATCGGGAAGATTTTCAAAAATTAGACCAGTTGGCACGGAATAGCTCAATACGAAATGTAGACCTAGTATTTCAGAGATCTGAGTACGGGACAGATTCACTATAAATATAAACAGCACACAGGTACATTATATAGTAGCCTGTAATTATTCAAATATTGTAGCATATGATCGCGTGTTGTGGGTTTTCCAGATCTTAATTATAATTATAATTCGCATGATATTTCTAACTTTGTATGCATGTTAAGAGGCAGGGAGGAGGTCCGGACTCCGGAGTAAACATGCTGTAAATTAAATTGAAGTTTTGCTGTGTTTGAAGGA
Organism: Enchytraeus norvegicus; assembly: GCA_034695365.1. Lineage (NCBI taxonomy): Eukaryota > Metazoa > Annelida > Clitellata > Enchytraeida > Enchytraeidae > Enchytraeus > Enchytraeus norvegicus. The sequence goes on from JAQFZF010002418.1 coordinate 11,890, forward strand.
TCCGGCATCCAAAGACTCCCCAAATCTAGATCTATTAGGAACGCCAATTCAGCTTCCAAAATTAGTCTAGCTATTAGGGGCCGCCGAGATAATATGAGTGGCCGGGGTTAACAGGGGCCGCCAAGGCTAATAACAGGGCCGGGTCTGTCGTAATTCGAGGAATTTGTAAGCTGTAACCTTGTCTGGAGATTTATAAAAATTTATTAATTAAATTATTGCAATCTTGAGAATAAGGAAAGCTTACATGCAGGGACAATCTCTCAAGGTTTTAACTTTTTTTACCGTTTTTAAGTTTCTTATTTATCAGTAAACAGTACTTTTAGATTGACTTCCCATAATATTATGTCTCCTAATACCTATAGATGTCATAATCGGTGTATTGCAGTTAGTGTATATTAACACCATTTTAGGCGTCCAGAGTATCATTATATTAGTATATTTAATTATTAACATAATTATTCTCTAATTTTACAAATCTTTGTTCTATTTGCATTGAGACTGACAATAATTAGAGAGCTCTATATATTTATTACGATAATTATATGCGATTCTAGGTCCAAGACGTTAAATTCGTCTTAGTTTTTTTAATCTTAGCTAATATCTGTAGC
>JAQFZF010002419.1:0-12493 GCA_034695365.1 Enchytraeus norvegicus
CTTTTTTAAACACAATAAATCTATTTTATCATATTTTTTAGCCCAGGGTCGTTTACCACCCAGGGCATTAAAAAAAAGTTAATTTAAAGAAAAGAAAAATATATATATATATTAAAATAGAAAATTATTATTTTATATTTGATTGCAGTCTAATTACAATCATAAACATAAATGAGATTACGTCAAAAAAAAATATAAATCTCATAACTTTTAAGAATAAGACTGTTAATTGTATACCCCTACATGGTAGGTGTGTCAGGCCTGTGATTGTTATCTTCATAGGCCTGTCACTGGCTTTTTAAATATCAGATGTCGTGCACATAGTAAGGCCTAAGGCCTACATGCAATCATTCATTAGATGTTCGATCAGCAGCCGGTCCGTGGCACATTAATTTAAACTAACTCTCTCAATAAATGAACGCATCTTCGAGGAATATTTTCGAGATAATCAGCGTGAGAAGAAAGGTTGTCCCGCATCACAAATTGATTCCAATTAGTATCCTTCATATGTGGTAATTCATAACTAGGAGATGGTTTCGCGTTGCCTTCTTCACTCTCTTCTGCATTTACAGTCTATAATATATTAAAAGGCTGCAGCCGAATTTAACGCTAGTTTCGAGGCCAATCGGCTCCATCAATGACTGATGAATACCGGGATTCGACCCGTGAATCCCTGAAATCCAAGTCGGACTCTTAATTGATGAGCTCATGTGCAACTGACTCTGCTAGTATCACATCGATTGAAGTAGGGGCCTACTCAACAAGATGTCAGTGAATTATTATATTCTCATGATTTATATACTTTAACATACCATAAACCAAACCCTAACCATAGCACCTAACCATAACCCACTACGCTAACCCTCACATACGTATATTTAACAATTATAATGAATAATGAATAGGGTTAGTAGAGACAGAAAAGAGCTAGATTGGGACTCTTATTTCCATGACTTTTGAAATAGGGTTAGAAATTAAAAGTTCGAGTTTATATTTGTAATCTAATCGAAACTTGCATTTGCTCATAGATGCCAACTTTGAATATTAACCTATAGGCCAATGAGTTCCGCATCAGCTTGCAAATGCATTCCCCTGGTCACCAACTCATCCGAACCCATGGTTACCAACTCATTCGAACCCATGGTTACCAACTAAGAGCCTACCCCAGCAGGTCTCTAGCCCAATACGATAGCACTATTTCATTTATAATATGCAGTAGGACAATACATTTGAATTTGAAGAAAAAAACAGTAGCCTACGACATAAATTAACCAGCTTAAGTTATAGATCTGTTATTTATTTATAGATTAGACGCAATATTCCTCATAGAATTTATTTTATAAAAGTATTCTATCTCTCTCTAATGCATGAGGTCATTGGAGCACATATATTTATACTGAGCAGCATTGGCGTCAACAGTCCTCAGCAAATATAACTTAATATAACTGAATTAATAGTTTAATATCACTTAACAGACTTTCAACAATGCCTAAACCGTAGAATACTAATATATACACTAAAACAATTATAAGTTACGCTCTCATAGCTACAAGGATATCCCCGGATGTTGATGTGTGGAACTCAAAATATGTTTAAAATGAAATTAAAAATGACGTCATTTGTTTATTTGAACACTTTTTTACACTATTCTCTATGAATGTTATATTGTTTCTAAATTCCATGACGGCATTTTGTTCATACTTTTAAGCGTCACATATCAACATCCGGAGTGCAGTCATGTAGCCATGAGATCACGGATTATTACTATTGCTTGGGCCTTCTAGTGTATATATTAGTATTTCTATGGCCTAAACGTCATAATCGGCGGTTGTGTTCCATAGGTGCATGGTTCAAATTCCAGAGCAAACTGGTGTGACTTTTTTGACTTTTGAGCTCGTCCTCGTCACACCATTCGTCCTCAAAATTAACGTTAAACTCGCCTCTATTTGCCTTTAGATGTTAGTTTTAGACGAACTATTATCTATCTCTATGAAGCAGACTAAGTCCACTGAAGGCTCTTGGACTCCTCATGCAGGAGGATTCTTCATGTTTGTACAGATAGCTCTTGAGGGCAAAGGCTTTGTTGCACCTCCCACACACGTATGGTTTCTCAGGTGAATGCGTCTGCACGTGAGCTCGAAGATTCGACTTATCAGCGAAGTGTTTACCGCACGTGTTGCAGGAAAATGGTTTCTCTCCAGTGTGGGTTCGGACATGACCCTGAAGGAGCCAAGGTCGACTGAAGCGTTTGCCGCAGTGCGGACAGGCGCAACCCTGATTGTGTGTACGTACGTGCATGCTATACGCGGGCATAGAAACGTACGCTTTATCACAATGTGGACACTTTCGTGCTTTTCTCGAGTCTCCGGGTGCTGAAGGTATCTGACGGTTTATCAGTTGACCTACTTTCTCCGAGTGTCGATCCGAAACTAGGCGATGTATTTGTCGGTGCCGAGCCAGATTACTGGATGTGCTGTATCTCTTACCACAGTCCAAGCACACGTGGACGTCTTGGGTTATTGGTAAAGTGCTGCGCCATGGCTGTGCATGGACCTCGGCACTTTTGTGCCACCCTGGTGCAGACATAAATCCTGCCTGGGATCTCCAGAAATTAACCGGCGGCGATCTCTCAATATACTCACCGAATCGCTCGTCCATTTTGTAATATTTCTCTTTGTTAGAAATTCTATCGGTTATCAAACTCAGCGCATCCCAACGTTTATTGGGATCTTGACTAGATTGTGCAGCGATAAATGGATGCATGATTCTATATAAGTTGCTGTTTACTTTATTATTCCTATCCATGATCTCATCTATATGTGAGTTCTTGATTTTATTCAACTCTGTATCATAAATTCGTGGATCCTTAGCGGAAAAATATTGAGAGGCATCGCAACTTCTGAATAATTTTGGACCGCCATTGCTATTATTTCTGACACCAAAATCATGAAATTTCGGCTCATTTTTTCCAAAAATAATATTATTCGCTAGTAATTTATTGGCTGAATGAATATTCGATGATTCAGCATCACTGACCGACTTAATCCAATCTGGTCTTACTCTATCGCCCTTTTCTTTTGGTTTATTTTGTACTACTTCTAGTTCCCCCTCTTCCTGTACCTCTTCGTCATCAGGAGTTTCAAATTGCCGCCATATTGGTGACCGTGTCTTCCGATGACACTGTGAATCACCCGGTGAGTGTGACGTCATAGTTTTATGTGACGTCACTGTTGATTGAGAAGTGTGTTTATAATAAGTACCACTGTTTTCTTCCTCCATTAGAGTTTCACTCGAAGATTTATGCAAATCGATCGATCTTCTATCTCTGCTAGATTCTTGAAAATTTGTCAACTCAGAGGGCACAGAATTTAGAGAAGCCATCTTTGATATTTGCTGTTCCCTCGAAACTGCTGCGACTGAATTGGAGAGGCCAAGCTGATGGTGAATTTGAGATGAGGGTAGACGATATCGTTGCTCAGATTCAAGGTGACTAGAAGAGGTTGTTGGAAGGAAACTCTTTCGGAGAACTTCCAGCTTCTTGATTGCTTCCTCATCTAACAAAAACAAATACGAAAATATTGGCCGAAAGTATTATTTAATTAATGTAGGCTATAGCTTCGGAATTTGTACTACGAACAACGATACAATAATTATAATAATAATAAGTATATTTAAAAATCGCCGCTCTATGAGAAAGACCACAGTAGCTTTATTGGAAAATGGAGATTAAGCAGTCATGCACCAGAACGCCACATCCGGTGTGGCACCTCTGACCTCTGCAAGTCTGGAATTTGAATGACAAATTGGTTTCTAACACAGATTATCAAATGGTAGTTAACTATTCACAGCCGTATCTGCTTCAATCGCCTCTTACAAACACGTACAGTTGTCGGTGGGATCAATTCTCAATTTTGTTAAAGGGAATACCCGAGTCTTACATGTATGCCATGCATGTATGTCTTATTTTAGACCTTAAATTTAGACTAGAATTTAAACTTGACAATAAACAAGGTTTCAATCACATATAAACTGAAAAACTACAAAATTATATATACAATAACTACAGATGACAAAATTATATATACAATAACTACCAAGGTCGCAATGTCGACTGAACTGTCAATCGTTTCCACGCCATGCACTAGCCATCACTCGATTCTGAGGCAAACACATTAACCGTTTCACAAATTTTCCCCGTCGGCAAAATTTCAGAATGTAATCTTATAGATTACATTCCGAAAAGGTGGATATATACACTGTATGATTCTATGTACACAAATGATTTTCTTTAACTAATCAAGCAGCATTGCCATGTGGCAGAACACCATTATACCTACCGCAGACTACATACAGATATCTGGTAATTCAGTTATTCCGCTTCCGGCGGTCAAGTCATTTGCGTTTCAGGTTCCTTAAATCTCTTTCCTTCGACTTGTTCCTAATGTCCTAATGTCTATCTGTATTTCTATCTTTCTACTCTCAGTTAGTTTCAATTTGTCTTTATTTCTTTAAATAATTTTAGGTTAAAACTTTTCATTTTTATTTTTAAGACGTCCCTGATATCTTCGTCACATACCCTAATGAAACGGACGTTAAACCCTTATAATATTGCATCCTGTTATATAATCTGGTCAGCAGCGTATTTGATCAGTTATACTGTTTTGAATGTTTGAAATATATTTTCTTATAGGGCCTATTAGACTTTATTATAACTGCATGCAAATAAAAACCTGAAGTTAAGTTTGACTTATATTTAGGCGCCCGAAGGCAGCTTGTCAGATTGGCGTCCTGCGACCATGTTTAGGCCCCTGTAGACTTTATTATTACATTTTTATTTCTGCAACACGCACTCAGACAATATTTGTAAAATAGCACGTGTTGTCGATGCAGTAAACGCTATGAGTTGCATATTTATAATATTTCTTGTTTTGTTTTCATAAATGCCAATATTGGCACGGACTCTTAAATGAGCATATATTTATTTTACGGTTGATTTATTTTAGCAAACTGTGTAAAACCACGCTCGAGTCAAACTTTATCTATAGATAAACAAGCGGAGTCGGTTACTCCACGCGGCCTGAACCCCGCCGAGTCATAGGGTAAAGGTGAGGCTCTCAGGGACCCGACCCCGCCTGAACGAGCGATATATGAGAGAATAATAACGATAGGCAGTGGTTACAGGTCGACTGGCAGCCGAGGCAAGACTTGTGGCTCGGATTCCTGAATAGTTACTTCCTGTGTATAGATACTACCGTTACTACCGTAACGCGCAAAAATGTTGTACCGTCACTACCGTGTCTTTACATATTGGACTAGAGACTAAAGCCTAAACGTCAATTTACGACACGAAGACTATATCAGCGAAGGGTGAAGTCTAGGCTACGAAACACGGACGTGACCCTTTACCAATTGTATATTATTAAAATGTAGTGATTGGAATTGGAAATTTATAAGCGCGCTCTGAAGGTGCTTAATTCTAGAAAAAAGCTCGGCTCGGCGTTGACAGTGCCTTCGGACGGAGTGATCGACCAATATTCGACAGTATATTTTAAGAGGTACAATGAAAATACTTAAAGAGTTGTGTCTAATTAGACTTATGTGGGGACAAGATGTTGTATTATTAATTCGTAGGCCTACAACATACTGCAGTAAGCCTAACTTCATATTGTGCTAATTTATTTTGTAAAAAAAGTATGCAGGGCTTAAAGTAAACGCTGTAGACCTTGAGTCAATTTGCTGCCGATGGCATTATCAGCGACAAGACAACCCGTACTTACTCAATGTACCGCTTCGGCATAATCGCAGAATGCTATCTAATTTATTGCGACTAATGGCGATATCCGATAAATTTTACAGAGTGCATAGACACATGTTTACATAATTATGGAAAATATAATCCATTTCAATAAAAAATTATTTCTTGTATCGTTTAGCTTTTGAACAAATTGTGACAATAACAGTATCACTGGTCTATTGTACTTCTATGTCTCTATTATGCTCAATGGTAGTAACAAATATCAAATCTTTTCGATATATCAAATAGGCAATTTTAGCATCTCTACACCCCTTGGAAGGCAAACATTTTACTTGACTCTGTTAAAAAAAAGTTAAATTGAAACTTCTGCAGAAACTTCAAGGAACCACCAACTCTATCCCGCCTGCCACAGCCCATTTAATGCCCACCGCTTTCCCACCGACTCCGCTCCGGAAGCGTCGGCGAGTCCGGGAAACTGGAATCTGTTAGGAATGGAATTGACCTGGAGTAAGTGGAAGACCGTGAGAAAGAATCCTGTAGATATATATCAGCGAATTATCTTCTGCCACCGACACGCGCATCAATCCAGCCGCCTACCAATATCTATCACCGCCTCTCCGTCTCCTCTCTTTCTCTCTCTGTCTCTCTCTGTGGCGCTCTCTCTGTATGCCTCTCGCTCATGCTTTTCTCTCTATCTCTCTCTATCCTTTTCCGTCTGTTTGTCTATCTGTCTGACTGTCTATCTGTCTGTTTGTCTGTTTGACTATCTGTGACTCTGTCTCGGTCTGTCTGACTCTCTCTTTCTTTGTTTCTTTCTGATTATCCATTTTTCTTTCTTTCTTTCTTTCTCTCTCTCTCTCTCTCTCTCTCTCTTTCCCTCTACCTCTCTCGTCACTCTCAGAATCTCTGTCAGTATGTTTCGTATGTGCATTTATGAGAAGTGCTTATCGATTGAGAACTATTTATTTGTATTGCAATACCCTAAACATAATATTATAGACAGTTGTTGGACACTCATTTACTGCATAGGAAAAACTATAAGCGGTGCTTAACTGCGATTTAACCGTCCAAAAGCATCGTATGCGACAAGCCTAGCCCACAACACGAACTACCAAAAACCGGAACACAAATTGAGCCCTGACGGTACCCACCAGTTTAGTGATTTAGACAAACGCCTGTTTATGATCGCGTAAAATGCAGAATGAGAGTAGTAAAGTGTTTTACGCAAGGCCGCGCTATCAGTTGCATGGTGATACTAAAGTTATCAGCGCCGATGATAGAGGCCTCACATGCCCCCCCCCTCCCCCCTTCAATCTTGAGGGGGGGAGAGGAAAAGCGAAAGAGATGTGAACAAAAAGCTACGTGAAGGCTGATGAGTGATTGAATTTAACATGCCTGTATTTACTGCAACCGATTCCTTTAAAACCAACCACGCAAAATGTAATTATAGGAAGTAGTCTACGTGTTTACAGTTTAGGTATTTGTACTTTGTGAAGGCCCGTGTGTAGCTGTATTGGCCTATAATAGGCATGCACGGATTTATAGGGACGATATAACCGCGTAAGGGAATTGGTATGAGCCCATTCCAAGCCCCAAATACTCTCTCAATTTATGCGATCGGTAAACATGCAGCAATAGCTTGTTAACATTTTATGACATTGAAGATTGTTAATAAAATGAATGCCACACACTATAGGTCACAAAAACTTTTGTCTTTATTGGCCTCGCATTGTGGGCTTCTCTCTGTCAAAAACGCTTCGGTAGAACTATCCGGGGATACAGGGTGCGCAAAAAAATGGACCCCCTACGAATTTCTTTAATAATTTCGCCATCTGGGGTCTGTTTGTAATATAAATTTCTACATCATCCAGGGTCCAATTTAACACATTCGTATCAAATTTCATTGAAATATTGGGTCTAGAAGCCGAGTTATTGACTTTTCTGCACATCAACCCTACTTTTCAGATTCGATAAGCTGAGTATTATAATCTCATATAGAAAGCTCTAGTGTCAAAATGTGATGTGCAAAGACGTAAATAACTCGGCTGTCAGACCAAATATTTCAATCAAATTTGGTACGAATGAGTTTGAATTGGACCCTGAATGATCCTAGAAAGTTATATTGCACACAAGCTTCATATGACGAAGATATTGACAAATTTCGTAAAGAAAACTCTAATTTCATGGGTTGGTGTGCAAAAAAGAGTATAACTCGGCTAGTAGGCCAAATATGTCAATGAAATATGGTACGAAGGTGTTAAATTGAACCCTAAATGATCCTAGAAATGTTTAGTATAAACAGACTCGAGGTGGCGAGATTATGAAAGAAATTCGTAGGGGGTACATTTTTTTGGCGCATCCTGTATATCCGATTTCCTTATATTGGCATGAATTGGTATCTACAATCGGTCACCTTTATGCACGCTTCTGTAACCTTTTCACACTGCCATATTATCGGCATACCTGAATCCCTCACGTCGTATATAGCTCGACTTCTGGTGGCCTCATATCGTAATTGACCTTCACTTGGTTCTGTTGCGGTAATACGTGATCATACATAAATAGAGAAAACGTCAGTTGGAGGTAATAAGTTACAGAAGGCCTGATGGCTGAAAACTTTCTCTATATTTTTGTGGAAGATTTACTGAGGCGTAGAGAAGCAAAACCCTTTAAATCTATTTGTGACGTCGGTTTATTCGAGTGTGTCAAATGTTGCTTGTCATGCATCCATGAACAACCTCCATGTATTTATTATTTAACTTCAAGGGATTGAATGTTGGCATATGTTGCAGCAATGGATCATGGATGAAATATTTATGATTCAAGTTTAGATGTCAATCAGACTGTCTAAGTTGGGTACTGAATCAATTCAGCGTCAATAAGCCTAGCATATATACATAAGCGACTGAAAATAATAATATTTGTAGCCGGCCCTGTATACTGCAGTAAAAGAAGGAATAATTATTGTCGCTTCATAGAATTAAATAGCATGCGGACACATAAAAAAAATTTCCGTTATAAATATTAAATTATCTAGATTCTATGACAATAAGAGTCAACGTCCCTGATGTCGTCGTCAGAAAATAAAATGATAAAATGTACGATGATAAAATGTACGTCAAATTCGCATTGATTGACTGATTGATCATGACGGCGAAATTGACTCTAAACTCTATTTTTTAGTAGTAGAAGTAATAGTAATAGTAGATACAGAAAAGAGTAATGAATGATAGTAACAGAATCGATAATGAATGAGAGTAATGGTTTCGGTAGTACTTTGTAGACTACAGCGCCAGTGTCCGGATGGAGCGGCTGTGGCGGAGTCGACCTGACGGCGGTGGGTGCAGGGCTCGAGGGTGGGACACGTGTGATCAGGGCCGACACGTGCTGGAAGGGCGTGGGAAAGAGATGAGGTGGTTGGAAAAGATGCGCAAACTGGAAGCCTGAGTAAATAGGCTGTTTTGAGAGTAGTGTGATGGAATATCTAACTAGAAACTTTTCTCACGAGTTGTTCTGCTCGTTAAAGTATCGGTATGTTACGATCACTTTACTTTGCTTCTTGCTGATGTCAAAACTTGAGAAATTATACTTGTTCTAAAATAGTATTGCAACGCACGTCGACCGACTTATGTTTACTTAAAAGGTGGATGATATATTATGTACAGCTACACAACTTAAACATGTGGGTCAAAAAGGAATACTTTTTGTCTTAAAGACTACACAAATTATGTTTTATAAAGTCATAAAGAACTAAAAATGATTTTATAGTTCAATATAGTAATATTTATCATAAAAATGACTTTAAATGTTTAATTATTTATAACTATACAAATTCCAAATACACTGCAAGTATAAAGTGGGATTTACTATCGGTTTTATTTCTCCAAGTATATCTCGGCGACGAGCGATTCATGGATTTGAACTTCACACCTATAGGCCTTATATTGATTATTCAGTCAAGAAGCTTATCCATTGCGCCATACGACTACGTATACATAACACAGCATGTTTTCGTGGCTCATTGGATAAGAGCGTCGGTATTTTTGCGTAGAGGATCGGAATTAAATCCCGCAGAAGTAGGCCTACCGTATACTGTTCCTATATGCATGCATGCTAACTAAATATGAAGTTTATTTTGATAAGATAGTGTCAAAGTATTGTGCAAGTACCAAAGTAATCACATCTCGCTGCAAGTGACCCTACGAGTGAGTAAATCATGTTTATATAGCGATATAATGATATCAAATTATAACTATAACTATATCAGTAGGCAAGATCAATTGCCAGAACATCTCAGCTATCATAGAGCAATTGTCATATCAGCATGCTGTTATCTGGAACGTTGGAGCAACTACAGTGTGCAGTTGTATTGTATTACTATATATTCTAGAGATGCGCCATCAAATAATTATTGGCCTCCGTATCCTGACATTAGGTTAAATAATGTTCACATTCGGTAAAATAGTCCATTGTTTATTAACAGAATACCTGCATAACCAAATATTAGCGTCGGGATGGTCGGATCCGAATAGTGCATGGCTTAAATCAGTATTCGTATTTCGGTAAAATAGTAACCCACTATATTATTCCCTTGCTTTCAGCAGTACCTGCGTTTGTCGGCTCTTACAAAACACGTGCAGTTTTAGGTTGGGCTATTCTTAAGTTGTTCAGATCGGAGTCGGATCCGACACGGTAACAACGTATGTAAGATACCTGATGCTATTATAGAATTTCGGTCAACTTAATTTTATAATTAGCCTACAAACAGAGACACATTTACCGTGATTTACGATCATTTATTATTATACGTACCTCTATCTGCATAACGATAGCTCATCTTGATATCTTTTAACTCCGTGCCAGCGCTGCCACTTCTGCTGTTAACAAAAGCCGGGCAGAGGTTATCAGGATGATTAGAAATAGTGTCAGAACTTGTATTTCTCTTATCAGTGGCTACAGTGTTGATGTCTGAGTGCGGAGAGGCGGCAATCAACTCTTGATTAGTGCGATCATGATTTGATGACATCTCTGAATGATTTGATTCATTTGATTCATCCGATATAGGATCGAATATTTCTTTGTTGCTCCTGTGGTAATGCCTATCAGTTGACTGATAAGTAATGCCCCTATTATTTCTAGTATTCTGATTGTTAGCGCGTTTCATATATGCAGAAAATACTGATAGCGTTGTACCTAATAGAGTTGTACCTGATAGCGTTGTACCTGATAGCGTTGTACCTGATAGCCCTGTACCTGATAGCGTTGTACCAGATAGCGTTATACCCGATAGCATTGCATCTGATAGCACTGCATCTGACAGCGTTGTACTTGTTCCAATACCCTTATTACTATAAAAATTGACATCGGATCCCCTGTTTGTGATAGGCCTATAATGATTTGAATAATCATTATGAGAAAATGAATCTAAAGAACTAGAACTTGAACTACTATTATCGTCATCTTGGGCGGTATTATTGTAGCAGACAATTTCACTTTTGCTGCTGCTTCCGCAATCTCCAATAGCACTGTCCGACTTTCTGTCCTCAGTCTCGGTTGAACGCCTATCAATTATTTCCTGCAGAAAGTTTTCATCGTCACATGACATGGATTTCTTAGATGGACATTTATCATCTACATCCATGGAGTTTTCACTTTCGTCCAAGAATTCGGAACTAGATTTACTAGGATCACCCGTGATGTCATGATTATCATCATTTAGTTCGTCATCATCATTATCATCAGCATCATTATCATTGACATAATTATCATCGTCTGTGTACTCATATTGAGAAAAATCTGAATATTTTCCTGCAACTGATAATTCGTTACTACTGTTTTCGTCATCCGCAGTGCGCCTCGAATGTTTCACGTCCAAGTCGTTAGATGAATTTGAAATATCGTCACAAGTTGAGCTGCTGGTTTCAACAGATGGACAGGCTATATTTGTGGCATCATTTTCTGTTATTTGATCTTCTCGTAGTTTATATCTGAGATTCGTCATGAGAAAAGCTCTCGGCATCTTGATGTTAGAATTAAATACGGCTTCTCACTAATTTCGATTTTTCTAAATTCTGTCGCATCGATAGTGTAGGCTACTGTATTTAGACCTATACGTAGGCTACTGTTTATATTTCAGATTACACAATATTTATATCAAAGAAACTCTTCAATTACAGTATTAGAATAAGAATTCATACAGCGATCTTGGTAGCATTTAGACTCTCTGGACGTTTTAATCTGTAAAAAAAGTAACAAAGAGTTAATTATGTTTGCTATAAACTTCAGATTGTTGCTATATCGACATTTCTTAAAGTCAAAGATTCGATTTCTAGCCTGGTCCGTCTCTCACGGCATCCATACCACCATGCGATACGATAACACACGCTAAACTTAATTTACAGGGTTTTACAGTTGTCACATTACAACAAATAAAATGCTATATAGTATATACAAATAAGTATATATAGTACACTATATAGTATATATAGTGCAAATAAGTGCTATATAGTATATACTATTAATTATTAATTATTAAAAATGAGTGAATTATCACATAATCGTTCTCTTTAGTCAATTACCAATAACCAATACAATCAATACCCTTATTTCCATGGCAAGCATAATTATTAATCCGACTCAGTGGTCTGTAATGGACTGCAGCTCACTTTGTGGAGTAAAGCTGTAATAAGCTAACTCCAATCTTTGTGACGGTAGTGCTCGATTGTGTTGAGCCGTCTT
>JAQFZF010002420.1:0-12489 GCA_034695365.1 Enchytraeus norvegicus
TTTCTCTGGGTTTTGGCTTGCACCGTTGGACATTTCTTTTACTGCTCATCGGTTTGGCTTTGGTTCTCATAGTGATCGAGTTTTCATGATGACGGTAGCACTCTAATTGCGTTGTTGTTGTTGATTCAGCAATAAATGATAATCTACTTATTACATATAACTTACTCCAAACTCAAAGAAGTAACGATGTCAGTGTAAATTGTCTGCGAATTTTCAAATTAGACTGCCTATATTGATCGATTAATTGATTATCTGAAGTATTGATTAATTCATAATAAAAATTTGGCTTATCGATCCATTTATTTATTAATCGTAAATTTAACAATCAACTGAAAAAGTAAAATTCGCGGGAAGCCTATTAGAATTCAGAGCTCATACCGGGTGATAGAGTAATCACTTCTTGTACAATGTACGTTTCACTTCTTTGTATAGCCTGTTATTATGGTAACATGCCAAAACAATAAAATTTATATACTTGTATACACTTACAGATTGATATTCTTATTTATATACATTGTACTGTAAATTTATTTACCCTGTGCTGTTTTATGGTCCATTTTCTTAAGTACCACATACATATAAGTGCTGCAAAACCTGTGGCTACTTGTTTATCACCCCACCATGAACTGTTTTCATGATGCAATGCTTGTATTCTTTTCAATGTTTTTGTCCGTGTGGATGATAACGAAAATAAAGTAAATAGCTATTAATATTATATTTTTCATTTTGGTACATACACGATAAACAAACATGTATATCGTTGTACAATAGGCTTGTAGCCTATTATAACATTGTATTGTATATAGCCTAGTTAAGTTTGGTTATTAGTGGGATGGGTCTTAAACAAGTATCTGATGCTTCATGACCCAGTAATGTTATGTTTATATGCATTGCTGAATCAAGAAAAACGCATTAAATAATTGACAATAATGGGGATTGGGCACATAACTAAAAAGTGATTTTAACCTTTTTTTAAACCAGAGAAGCAGCTTAACCAGGCCTACATTTTTATAGCTTAGCATAAAATAAATTTAGCTCTTAACTAGTCCTACCTTTCAAAAAGTGAGCAACTACTTTTCGATAAAATTAAATGTGATTTATAAAAAGAACATTTTGCTACCGTATTATATTGTAATTTTTGTAATCGACCACTTGAATATCTTTCTATATTTGTTTAGTTATGCAAAATCATTTAGTTTATATCAATGTGATACTCAGAAACCTTTATTTCTCTCTCTCTCTCTCTCTCTCTCTCTCGCTCTGTCTCTCTCTCTCTCTATCTCTCTCTCACACAGAACTGACTAACGGCAGGTCCATAGCCTACATTTGTAGAGCATGTATGCCATATTTTCATGGATATAATTTTATTTTCTGAGGGATCTCCTTAATAAGCGACAGTGTTACTCGGCTTCTACGAAACACGTGCAGCTTTCGGTTACTCTATTCTTATAATTATTTTACGCCATTATTGGCTTCGCCTTCCCCTCCCCGATAGCCTCTCTTTTACCCCCCCCCCCCTCCCCCCTCCCCCGCCATAATAGCTTTCCTGCAATTAGAGCACTGGCAGTTGGCTATCATACACAGAAGTACATTGTTGTTAGATATGCTCTTTCATTTTAAAATAGATAGATAAAAATGACTAAATACATCACGAGGACTATAAATTCAAGGCAATGTTTGCTATTGGCCTAACTTCTTTGAGGACGACGCTTTTTGTCACGACATATTTAGTGTTCCCAAACTGTTTATTCTCCTACAATGTCTTGTCTTCACTGCTCATTGGTTAACGTGTCGGCCAGTTTGTGTCGAATTTTTGGAATGAGATCCGGATTTCGATTCCGGTTGAGTCAATCGGAGAGTAACATCTCGGATGTACAACGGAGAAACCAAGCACACCATCTCTTCGTGGGTCAGACTAATAGAAGCAATTAATAATCATTAATATTCCTAAATAGTCACCTGGCCCCCTTGATTTTACCTGCCCCTCGATTTAATTTGATCCTCTCGATTTAGCCTGCCCACCCTCATATACAAATTTATATAAACAATTCTTAGCCCCCCCCCCCCCACTCAAATAATCCTATATTCCACCCTTATCTGCACATGAACGCTTTTGAGATCTCTTGAATATATAGTGCACGATTTAAAGAATTTATAATATTGATAGATAGATTGATAGATTGATTGATTGACTCCTATGTCAATTATTTATAAATGTGTGTCAGAACTTAACTTTGAATAGTCAAAGACTGATTGAAAGTATATTTTTACTCTTCAAGGCACTATCAGCGACAAACCGACATGCAACTCTTGACCATTGACCACCATACTCTTATCCAAATCCGACGGTAGCGTCATTAGGCTGGTTTCTAAACTCCAAAGTAACGGTAGTTGCTGAGCAACTAGACAACAGTGACGTCACACAGAGGTGACTCCTTTATGTTGTTCTCGTATTTAGAAAAATACCGAAATTAGATCATAACTAGAAATTGAATGAACCTTCAAAGTTCTTGAACTTTCGTGAAATTTGTTACATTAAAAAAAATACCTTTTTCAAAGTTTTGGAAGTTTAATTGAACATAAGAAGCAGACAGCTAATTGTTTGATCACTCAACTCAGCTCAGCTCGAGAACATTAATCTGCTAATCTTCTTTCCATCCTCGACATAATTATTATAGACGCGGATATTAGGGAAGCAGGGGCGTCCCTAATAATCGTCATTGGTGAGGAAACGGGCCTTAAATCCTCAGTGTTGTTTATTGTAACTTACCATATGCGTTAATATTTAAACATTTAAATAAGAGCACGTTGACATTTTATTATGCAAATGTAAAGAAATTCGACAAATGTTACAATAGTAGCATAAAATAGCCCGTTTATGTTATACAAAATGTGTTTTCTACGAGGGGCGATCTGAAAGTCTTGATTATTGCTTAATAACTTTAAAACTACTCATCAGAAAGTATTCACATTTCTCAGTATCATTAACTGGAAACTGACTGACATACCTGGTAAATATTAATGTTTTACTCAATAGGTGGAACCACTTATCAATACTCAAGATGACCGCCCATATAGAAGCCCTTTGGCCCTATTAAGCAAGCAGTTGTAATTGAACTTCTCGTGAAAGAGGGTATAGCTGCAAGGGAAATCAGTGATATATTAGAAATAATGTATGGAGAATCTGCACTTAACTATCCGAGTGTTAGGCGATGGCTGACCGACTTATGGGTAGCAGAAGCAACATTATAGACAAGCCACGTTCTGGCCATCTGGCGAAACCAATGAGTGAAGGGTGTTGCATTCCGTGGTGACTATTTGGAAAAATAAATATGCTTTAAGAGTAAAATTTTGTATATTCATCGGTAATATGTTGTGTAATGTTGCTGCAAAATTTTAATAATGTCTGACGAGTAGCTTTAAAATGATTCAGCAATGATCAAGACTTTCAGATCGCCCGTCGTATTATTCACTTGCAATACTTAAAATAGATCTTTAAATTCCGAGCTGTTTATACTTTATAATTGATCGATTTACATTTATTTTTGTGATATTTGTTTACGTCGGTAGTCAGCTAGATAGAGTGCCGTACATAGAACACCCGTCACTGATGTAGTCTTTGCCGTAAAGTAGAAATTAACCCTGGCTTATCGGAGTTATGTAAAAAAATGTAAAATGTTTCATAAAGTTCAAACAAATTTAGATGGACATTTAGGTCTGTGACATCGCCTTCGAGTGAGGAACTGGACGTTAAATCCTCACTGTATGTATAATACAACTAGTTTGAAAGTGGCATTAAGTTAATACGCCTGGTCTAAATATGCAAGATAAAAAAACTGAGAAGATAAATCGATATAAAATTAATTGATATGCAGGTCTAAAATACTAAATATATCTTTCAAATAAAATCCTACACAAATGCTTGAATCAAGAAATCGATGACAAGCCATTACAAAGCCCAATATAGGCCTAGTGAGCTATACAAGAAAATATAGGAGAACATGCAGAAAATGCAGATAAGCATAATAAGATTAGCAGTTGAACGTTAATTTCATTTCAATGTCAGTGAAACACTTAATATTTTCATAAATATTGACCTAAAGATTTGACATTAAAATGATAATACATGTAAATGCCACTTCCGAGATGCCTTAGCGTCTTAGCCTACAAAATTATTTAACACAATACGAGAAAAAAATTCAGAAACCTTATCATCCGAGTTATTCTTTAGCAAGTGTTATAAAAGCCGTGAAGCTAAGTTTAACGTCTGCTTCCATATCCAAGGGTACAGTCAGAGAAGTGTTATTTATTACTGTTGAAAACTATTGCAAAGACAGCTAGTAGCCTTTAAAGTCGCCTATTACTAGCCTAGCCTATTAATATAAATAATAATGA
This sequence comes from Enchytraeus norvegicus, assembly GCA_034695365.1. Taxonomy (NCBI): domain Eukaryota; kingdom Metazoa; phylum Annelida; class Clitellata; order Enchytraeida; family Enchytraeidae; genus Enchytraeus; species Enchytraeus norvegicus. The sequence goes on from JAQFZF010002420.1 coordinate 4,396, forward strand.
AATTATATTATGTAATATTAATAAATTATAGAAACATGATAGCATCTGGTGAATACAATTATTACCGGTAACTTTAGCAGAATATCACTAGATTAGCTACTCGGTATTATGATAATAAAAAATTAACGTAGTTTCATAATTGTCGATATGATTAATCAATCATTCAATCAATTAATAGGCGAACTTATAATTTCGCTGCACTATGAGAATGGCATTGCAGCGCTAAATTGAGTAATGGAGGATCAAGTATTATTCGTTTTAGTTTCTCGGGGACCTTGAGAATTTAGACCAACCGAAAACTGCAAGTGTCATAAGAGGCGACTACCGCAGATACCAGAGTGAAGTGCAGTATATCTGCGCCATGTCTTGTGTGTACTTGACCCTTTGGTCACTTAAATTTCATATTTGTGAAGGTTTCCTGCTGCGTCATTTGTGGCATATGACGGACTAGGCTACTCTACCTTTCACTTTTCAAAAGTGCTTCTGAAATTTAATTTAGACTGCTCGAAAAAAGTTACAAATTGAATGAAGTAACCAATTAGTTTATGATAGCACCATGACAAGGATGTTCAGTTCAATCTTAGATTTTTTTGTTAAAATTCTTCGTTTGATTCTCTACAGGGAGACTTAAAACCAAACTGCCTCATAAATTCAAAGAAACTTCGATGAAGTGGAATGTCATTTACTATATAGCACCAGTTTGTTGAGATGTTTCTGTTTGAGCAAATTTTAGCGAAGATTCACGAGTGGCATTGTTTTGAGTTAACTCACTATGGAGGAGAATTATATTCTGAGAAATGACTCGAGTTTGATCTTATTGCAGCCGATGATTCATGCTTTGAATCATTTATTCCTGACTTTGTTTTTCTAGGCGGTATTATCTCCAATCTCTGAAATACATCTGATTCCAAGTCAGGAGATCTTGATTCAGTACCAGCAGTTACCGTCAAAGTTGGCTGTGATTTTCTAACATTATTTTGATCACGTGGTGTGGATTTTGACTCACGGGGCTTTTCCTGACTCGAGCTATGTTTATCTAGCATCACAAAAAGCTCTCTTGCTTTCTGAACTGACATCAAAGCATCGTCAGTTTCTGTGAGATTCTGAATGTCTGTGTGACTGAGACTTTTAGAGACATTTTCTGAGCCAGCTCTGAGATCCATTCCAGCAGCTGAAGACGATGATATCCCAGCAGGTGATGATACCAAATGGGATTCTCGAACAGAAGTTTTGGAAGACATTTCACCTGAAAAGATATTCATGGAAGACGGCCGAAGTGCCTGTGGTGAAGATTGGCTGGTAAACACACGTCCGTCATTGGACAGTTTACGAAATCTTTTTTCTAATGTCTGTGATGAAATACCCTCTTTTGACTTATCTGTACTCACCCTGGGTTTATAGACAATGGAATTTGCTGAATCGGTCGAACTTTTGTTTGCTATAGTTTTCCTATTTATCGTTTCAGCTCGTTGGCTTTCCTGTAACCTGTGAAAATTGGATTCTATGTTAGGCTTTACCTCTGCGATACCAATGTTGACTGTATCTTTACTATCTATTGGAAAACATTGAGTTCTCAGTGGAAAAATGTTGCTAATGACATCATTATGGTGATCTCTTAGGCTATTGCTAGAACCTGAGCTTATTTTACCAATTCTATAATTATGATGGACACCCTCAGAAGAATCCGAACCAAGCTTTCGCTCCTCGGCTGCAAGGCTATCCGAGTAAACATCCACTGAATATTTTCCAATCCTACTCTTGGAACCAACGCTATGTCTCTTTAACATGTCATTATCTGAACTCTCCAAAAAATCTGATTTCAAACTTTCATCTTCACCTCGAAATATATCATCATTATCTCCTAGGCATGGCTTTTCTATCTTACTACTAGTGCCAGCACTCCAAGTTCTTAGTCTAAATCTTTGCGGGGTCTCCTCCAACGAATCACTCCTTCTCTCTTTGCCTCCAAATATTTCGCACTGGCCGCCTATAAAAGATTTATCCAATCTATAACTAGATCCAACACTGAACGGTCTAATTCTACTGCCTCGAGAAAATAGTCTCAATGATTCTAAATTTCTCCCATCATCAACATTACGCATATTAAAAGATTTATCTTTTCTAAATTCAATTGTTGGCTTTCTCAACTGATCAAAACTTCTTGTACTATTTCCCTGAGTCCTGTGTACTCTGCTAGTCGAAATTTTTTCATTTTCAGCATTGTACATCTTTGACAAAATTTCCCCAGATTTCAAGCAGCTTCCCGAGCTACGGCGTTCTCTCTCATTCTTAGAAAATTTCTCATATTCAAATGGCATCTCAGACATCGAACCGGTTTGTGATATCCTTCTATCCGGTGTCACCAGTGGAGAAGCTATCTTTGGTTGGTAGTTCATGGGTCGATCATTTTGAGACATTCTAACAGATGCAGAAGATTTTCTCAGATTTTCTTCTCTTAGAGATAAGTCACGAATATCCGGTTCTGAGGAAGATACCGGTTCCACCCGGATGCTTATTGTATCCCCAACAATTATGGAATTGTCCCCTTTTGATGCCACAGGTGGAATGTTGTGGCTACGGCTTCTTACAACCTTTGCCTTACCTTCGTCACTGTTGCCAACGCCAGCAGACAAAATTCTGGCCGTCGGTTTCGGACTCACAAGAGGGCTACTCGCAGATCTTCTGACCTCAGTCTTCTCAGGACCTTGTTTATCAGAGCATTCTACCTTAGTAACTATTGTGGTCTTTGCTGTACAGCCTATTGCAATATCCCGTTCTGAATTTTTCAATTCAAATGTACCATGTTCACACTCTCCAGTGTGATCTATCTGTATACGGGTATCATCATACTGCCTCGTCATTCCATATACAGAACATCTAAAGTTTTGTCTGTCTTGTGAGGCTTCACTTGTACTCTCAGGCTCTCTGTGTACTTCCACTTCTGCTATAACTTCCGTTGATTTGAGATTCATTTGCTGAGATTCTACATTACCTGGCTCCATATTAATACAAAACACATCATCAACTAGGCCATCATGACTTCGCCGAAGAAGTGATAAATTGTTCATATTTTCCGAACTAATACTCAAAATTCCCTCACCAAATTTCTTATCATGATGCGAAGTATTGCTCGCTCTTCTGCTACCTGGAAGATTCTCCTCCGAAATAGTGGAAAGAATTGTTGCAGGTGGAATTGACATGCACGTGGGTGGAATAGTCAAACTGGAACCAGATTTATCTGAATTTTCAGACGATGCGAGTGAAATCATAATAGTTCCGTCAGGCGTCGTGGTAGGCCGCTCAAACAATGCCCGCAGGGTCTCCTGTGGTGTCAAATCCCGTGTCATCTGTAATCCAGACTCAGAGTCAACAAAGGCGGGATTTATAATCCCTGAAGCACTTTGGGCGGAGATGATTGACACCTGTCTGTCATAGTCGGGAGGTGGTACATAAGAGGAATCCCCGCCCCCTCTAAATATAGCCTGGAAGATAGAGGGGCGTGTGCTAATGTGTGACCGGTAAGTGGGCGGGATCGAGCCGGCTATGCTGGCGTTGTCTAGATCGTTGCCAGTGGCTGACGTAGCCACAGAGGCGGAGCGTCTTATTTGATTGGCAGTTTCTGTGTAGGCTGGGGGAGGTGGCCCGAATTGAAATTCTGAGTAAAGAACTCCTACAATCAATCAATCAATCAATTATAAAGTAATTAGTAAAAATATATTTTTAGCACATTTTGATTGCATCACAACTAGATGATTATTACATTCAACGTTTTCAAATATCAGACAAGATTAAAATGAGTACAGGCAATCTAGATCTATAGCCTGCCAGAAGTAAATTAATCATCAATAAATCAATCAGAGTTTAGGGTCCGGTTCCTCACCCGAAGGCGTTTTCAGGGACGTCCAAAGTTTACTACTACTATTTTACGCAGTTTCGATCACCAGAAAAACATCAGTATAGGCATTGAATTAAAGAGAAATCTACATCCGAAACAGTGCAAGCCCATAATCCATGCCACAATCGGCCACAACAGATTAAGCATGACAAATGTAATAATGGAAAGATACAATATGGTGCAAGCCAAAATCAAGAAAATAATTCATATTATAGTGTACAATGCAGTGATTTTATATACAAGATAAAAGACTAGGAATTTGGAATTTATGTAGAACTTGTGTCTTTATGTTCGGATAAAATTCGGTTTATCCTAAGCTACGTTTTTCCCCCACTTACCCCCATACCACTGACTGCTCCCCCTCTCTTGACTGAGTTGAGAGAGGGGACCCCCCAGGGTGGGGCCACCCTCACCCCCCACCAATTCTCTCTCTGTCCCATCGTTCAGCTTACACAGGCTGTGACAGGGTTCCTGGCCGTCTGGTATACACCTCCAGCCAACACAGATCATTATAACCAGGATCAGCCCCAGACCTGAATAAATCAATCAATCAATCCATCGATCAATCAATCAATCATTCAAATTTTTATTTTTGTTCATAAAAAATGTGTAATAACGTATTGCTACATCTCTAGCTGGCCCAGACATAGAGAATTCAATCAATCAATCAATCAATAAATCAATCATACATGTATATAGAATAACATATTACAGTGATTAATATCTGACCCATAAAAGGAGAAATAAATCAATCAATAAATCAATCAATCGCTCTTTTTGGAATAACATATTGGCATGACCAGTATCAGGCCCAGACATTAGGAAATCAAGCAATTGATCAATCTATCATTCTATCAATCAGTAGGCCTAATTTATCGAATAACATATTGTCATGATCAATAGCAGGCCTCAACTTGAAGAAATCAATCAATTAATCAATTTATCATTTATAAATTTGACTATAAAGGCTAAAGCAAAATTTAACGTCAGTGAATAAAATAAAGTTAGGATAACTAGGCCTGTCTGGCCGATATTGACCTTATTCAGTTTCATCTCGGTCGATTATCGGTCGATTATCGAGCGATAATCAATCAATCAATTATGAAGTAGTCAATCAGTTATCAGTTTGACTACGAATTCATTTAGCTAATTTCAATAGCTAGTACAGTTAGTACAGTTCAATTCTCAATTTTTCCTAGTAGGTTCGGGAAAATTGAGATTTGAACCCACCGACAACTGCGCGTGTTCGTAAGAGGCGACTACGTAAGAAGCAGATACGGCAGTGAAGAGAACTAGATAGCCATAGCAATGATTTCTGGGTTATAGATCAATTGGTCGATCAAATTCTAGATTTGCAGAGGTCGAGGCTGCTACACTGGTTGTGGCCTTTTGCTGCAGGGCTACTTGACTCTTAGCATTATTAATCAATTTAGCGCTACCGTGGCATTTTGCATACAGCGGCGCTCTATAAATATGCTTATTATTATTATTGTTATTAAAATCAATCAACCATTGACAACCAATCAATCAACTATAAAATATCAAATACGATCTTCCAATTTATATTTTTATTGATATGTCAACGAATTTATTTAGATAACTTTCTGAACTTAAGGGTATCCCTTGTTGGTTCGTGGAAACATAAGACTCTACATCAGCCGAAAACTGCAAGTATCGTATGAGGCGACTAATGCAGATATGAATGGGGAGAGTGGTCTGCGCCGTGGCTTTGTGTATCTCGCTGTTTGTCAAAATTTCAGAGAGCTGTAGTTTCTGCCACATCGGCTATGGCACATGAGCGGCTAGGCTACTTAATCCTTGACTGTTAAAACAGCTTTTGAGTCTTAGTTAAGAGTGCGCTATAATTTATACCAGTTGTTGTTTGATTGATTGAGAGAAGCAACTTTCCTATAATTATTCACTGGCGAGTTTAACAGGCCCGTCCACACACCCAGCTCCTAGGGGAGGGGCTTATGGCCGAGTGGTTGGAGCGTCGGCCTCAGAAACAAGATGACCTGGGATCGATCCCAGATCATGTCAACAAGAATAATAACCCCAGGTGTCTGGTAGGTTAGTAGATATCGGCGCTCGCTGTATTGTGCACTCTAAACGGCAATGATACGTCTAATCATAAAGAGAGCAAAAACTAATAAAAAATACCAAAAACAGCAACTAAGAATGGAAACTATTGTAGTGACGCTATTGTTCTTATGTTGAACTGCTATATTTAAAATAAAGAATAAATTTTAAAAAACCCTGTAAACATGTAAACATGTTGACATGTGTGTTGAAAAAGGAAGATTTAAAAAGAAAAAAAGAATAGCCTGCAAACCTGATGTGATATTCTGCCAGATTTTCCAGCCTCTACCGCTGCCAATACCTCCAGCTCTACCATTATCTCTCCCTCCTCTCCATCAAGCTCAGATGCGTCGCCAGCAGGAAGTGTGAGAATGTTGTCCGCCCCGAGAGCCACACCCGTGACCACTAGACCATCTGTTGTGGTTAGAGTAAACCGGTTGGAGGCGAATTGTACATGACGTAGTGACCTGGCTGACAGGCTGATAGACTGTGGGATGCCGGCCAATAGTGTTCCATCTGCTGAAATTATAATGCAATAGAATAATAACAACAAAGGTTTACCGCACGTCTCCTCATCCAACGATGACGTCAGGGACGTCAACTATACACTATAATACAAGTATAGAATGCAATACAAAATACAGCATACGATACTTGTAAAAGACTCCAAGTATACAATGCAATACAATACAGTATACAATATACTAGAATACAAGTATACAAAGCAATACGATATGCAGTTTACTATACAGTAGACAACAAGTATACAATGCAATAAGATATGCAGTATACATGCAATAGAATACAATTATACAATGCAATACAATATAAAGTATTATAGTATACAATACAAGAGACAACAAGCATACAGTGCGATACAATATACAGTATACATTTCTATTACAAACACGAACCCATACAACCCTAACCCTAAACACAATCGAGCGTCACAAAATTAGTTGTTTAATTGAAGCCTATTTGCAGCTTTTACTCCGCAGGATCCTGCAGCTTAGCACAGATTCCACCTCTAGGCTACAGTGCAGTGGTGCACAACCTCAATGAGCCGAAGGGCCGCATAAAATTTGTAAAGTGGTCGCGGGTCACACTAAATTATTAACAACACATCAGAAGCCAAGAATCTTCCCACGACGGGAATATTGCAATGTTTATTGCTCTTTAAAATACAGCTATTTAAACTAAAGAGATAACAAGCAATATAGGGGCCAAATATATTTGGATGGGGCAGCCCCTCCTCACCCTAAAATACTATTAATTTTCAAAATAACATAATTTGTTAACTAAATTTGTTTTTCACACCAACCCTCGGCGGGGCCGCACAGCAAGGCTCCGCATGCGGCCCACGTGTTGGGCACCCCTGCTATAGTGGATTGCCTCTGATAAAATTAAATATAAATCATATATACTTGTGATAATTATGATAATTTAAAAAGTCGCAATGATTTTTTGCAATTATGTATTATATAAGCGGTCAATAATGGTGTCAACCAACCGACCGTAATAATCAATCAATCAGCAGATTTTAATTAGCAGAAAATTTGACTTGAATCTCAGAAGCGCTATTGAACAGTGAAGGATAGAGTAGCCCAGCCTGCCATATGCCACAACCGGTGTACATTAATACGCAACAAGTATACAGTAAAATATGATACAATTTGCTGAGAATATAATACAATATGTTGTCAATATAATACAAGCATACAATGGAATAATTTTAAATATAATGGTATACTTCATCGCATATATTTTGTTATGTTTGGTAATTGATTAATTTTGTGTAACATTGCAAAGTATAGTGATGCCTTGGCATGATATACTATAGTAAACATTAAATACAATATGGTTTTTAACGTCCGTTTTCTGACGAGATATCAGGGACGCCTATAACAGCACAAGCAATATCAACTGGTCCACTTAAGCGCTGTTAGCAAGTCACAAGTGCTGAAAGAAAACAGCGGTCAACACTGGTCAAACACGGCGCAAGTCCAATTTATCCATAAAATCAACAATAATAAAAGTAAAGTATAAAAGGAGAAAGATATTAGTTAAGACTGCAGAGCACTTTGTGGAGTGAAGCTGTAATAAGCTTAACCCCAATCTTT
>JAQFZF010002421.1:0-12487 GCA_034695365.1 Enchytraeus norvegicus
AAGGGGGTTTATAGAAAGATACAAGATCAGCCAGATAGGAGGGTTGTTTATATTGAAGGACTTTAAAAGTCAGTACATTACACATGGGAGAATAAGACTTCAGAGATAATTTCGTCTCCTGTTAAATAACATTTAGTACGATTTTGAGAACTACAGCTCCCAATTTTCTTTTTTTAATTACCTCATATATCTATTGAGAATAATATAATCTTCATGAGATTTTTAGGACTGATAGATTTGGAGAAAAGAATGAAGATATCAAAGACACAAAACTGTCTTGGTTGGATGGCCGAGTAGATTGCAGGCTTGCCTGATAAGCAGAAGGTCATGGGTTCGATTCCCAGCCGGGTCGTCTCTGACAGTATCCCTGCTTATGAAAACAGACGTTAAAATTAGCTTTACAGCTTTCACAAGAAATTTGAGATACCGCACTGGATTTTTATATATATTTTATTAATAATTAATTCATTATAAACTTTAATTTACAACAATTTCAATTCTCTATTAAATTTATATTTAGTTTCTATAGTTTAGCATATCAGTTATTTTTTGCAATCAAATTATTTTACTGCGATAATTATCCGTAATTATAATATAGAATTATTAACCAATGTTTGACTAAACAACACGCTTTAATGTCACAAAATGCTTACTTAATTTGTTAGTTTACCGAAATGTGTCCTCAGTGTCTATTTCTTTAACGAATTAACCCATTGCTTAGTTCACACACCGAAATTAATAGTATGCCTAGAAAGGCCCTAGAATTACATGTAGACAGATTTGTTCACTCACTTATCTTCCGTCTTAGATATATAATCTTCGAGAGCTCCAGGCTCATCGAAAAGCATGCGAGGCACCTCAAAGCCTTGTGTGCCTGACCTCTCAAACCTACAGTGCAACACAAATAGTACTTTAAAATGTTGTGTTTATCTTCAGACAGCGAAAATCTGTAACGGACAACCAAGCACATCACCAAATTGCATTCATGATATGACAAAATTGCATAAAGTTTGATATGAAAATAAATTTAATGTTATTAAAAAGCAAATGATAAGTAGCCTACAGACTATTTAAGAGACACAACAATACAATACAACAATACAATATGGCCTAACGTTCGTTTCATCATCTGAAAATGATGACAATCAGGGACGACTTCAACCGCACAAGCAATACTGACTGATCCACTCAAACGCAGTTTGCAAGTCACAAGCACTGAAATAGAATAGGAGTCAATTACATAAATAGCACACAGCTATATACTAACTATAAAATTACCTACATAAATTACATCATTACATAAATTACATCTAAATATGAAATTATCTGAGCAGTACAACGTCATGGTTTTTTTTGTTTGAGGTAAAACTCAGAGACCTAGAATACAATAATTATAAGGTCTCTGGTAAATCCATTCTATTTATGCTTGGAACAATCATTGCTTATAAAACAGAATAATTATTATTTAAAATGGCACCAAGGCATCTAACTATTCTAACAGATTTACTCTACCTAGGGCCAATCATAAACTCGCCTTAAACTCGAGCAAATTTATTGAGAGAAGAAACCAGAGAATGTAAATTTTGTCTAAAATAGAGACTGTTATAATCTCTAAATAATTTGTTCTGAAGTAATTTCCAATCAACTCCGTTATAAAATTGTTTACTCTTCCGGTGCTCTTCCGGTGTTCAGCTGTGCAGCCTAGCAACAGACCATCGATATGAAGTTCATAAATCGGTTGTTAAACATGTATGGTTAAACGTTAACTCACAGTTGTATGGCTTGACCGGTCTGACCCCCAACACTCTCTATGTACTTGGCGTAGTTATAACAGGTTGATCTCAGGTGGATTCTGTCATACTTCTGAGCTGTCTCCATAGCCTTCACAATACAATACAATATCGGTTGAACGTCTGTTTCATTATCTGACGATGATATCAGGGACGTCTATGGCATAGCTCCTCCAACTTTTTAAATCCAGCTTTTTTCACATAACTAGGCTAATTAATAGGAGATTATCTGAATAATTAGAATAAGAATTTGCAACGTAAAATAGCAGTGTATGCCTACAAATATCAGTATTTCTATTTGTGTTTCTAAAGATTATTAAATAATATTTGCGATTACTGAAATGAATCATTTAGTAGATAATTAGGCCTATAATGATATGGTTAAAAGGAATACAATAGTAGAATCATATAGCAAAGTGTATATTATGCTGCACTCAACCCTGGAGGACCATGATTGAATCTGTGCAACAATGAAGAAGAATGTTTTGCTAAAGAAATGTACAATATATTCGACTGCACTGTTTAGTGTCAAATTCTTCAGAAGATTCTAATGGCCAATTTATGAACTCAAAGTCTATGGTGCTTCTCTAGGCAATGAAGGATTGAAGGCGTTGCCTAGAAACGCACTGGTTGAGTAGGCCTCTTACAGACACAACTGACCTACCTTATCCCACTGGGCTAAGCTCTGATACAACTGATTCAACAGATCGTAACGTCTACAGTTCTTCAGTAATCTCTCTGCATCCTCCTATAAACATATAATTCTAACAATATTAATAAACATGCCAAAGATCAGGAGATTTATTTTTAATTTCTGCATTTCAAATGCATTTTTCAGTAGTTTTCTTTATTATTGTTTTCTTTCTTGTAATATAATTTATTTATCTATGCATGTGGGTATCTTAATTTTTAGCACATGGTCGACTACCACTCGAGCATAAAAATAAACTAATAATTTAACTTTACAGTCAGTTTCCTCATCCAGGGATGATGTCATGGACGTCAACACTGGTAGGCAAACAATAACAACTTACAAGTAAGAAAACACACGTAAATAAATCAAGCAAGCAATGTAAATTTAATGTCCGATTAATCCTCTAACGACGACATCAGGGACGTCTCCAACAATATTTGAACTGCCTGCCTGTCCACCCAAACAGGACTAGCAAAAAAAATTCTGCAAGAGAAGAATAGATGCAATAAACAGTAATGTTAAGATGCGTGCCATCCTCTTAAACATCTTATTAAACTTTACAAATTCTAAACAAATTTGGTGTTTTACGGCTATACGTAATGCTCAACTGTCAGGAAAAATTGGTTTAAGCGACTACCAAGAAATGTATGTTAAACAATATGCACTGTCACTTAATGCATTGTGGCTAAGGTAGAGTGCGCTATAATAAAGTATGCAATTAATTGGTTGATTGATTAACTAATTGATTGATTGATTGATTGATACTCACATATAGGCCTAGCTGAATGGCTAACACAGCAACCTGTGCATCTAGCTCCACACCCCCACTCCCTGTCTCGCTCTCCCCCCCACCCTCACTAGGTGGGGTGGCTAGAGCTCTACGCAACATCATGGCGCCTCTAGCGTGGGACATGCTGCCCAGACACACCCTCGCCACGTCCAGGCGTCGAGTCTTCACACACATCTTAGCCATGTTCTCCCATACAGTGTCGCTGTAGCAATCAGTCAATCATCAATCAATCAATCAGTCAATCAATCAATCAATCAATCAGTCAGTCAGTCAATCAATCAATCACTAGCATGTGACATACTGCCGAGACACACCCTGGCCACGTTCAGTCGTCGAGTCTTTACACATCTTAGCCATCTTTACAGTCTTTCGGAAAATTTGAGGATTAAACCCAAAAAAAACTGCATTTTTTTTTCAAGACGAGACCCACGTAGATACAGGAATGAAAACCTCTTAAATCCATGAGGTGATTATTTCTGGGTTATCAACCAATTGCTGTGTTGACTCCGGAAAATTTGAGAATAGACATGTTCCACATGTTTCGTAGAAAACGACTAACGCAGATTACATATTTTAAATGGACTCGTTATTAATTCAAATGCTAACCTCTTGATGACTTTGATGGCTTTGAAGGCCTCGTCCATATCACCCAATGTTAGATAAAAGCTGAAGCTCATCATCGCTTGCTTAGCAGCCTTATCAGCAGTCTCCAATCCCACAAAGTCTCTATGCACCCTCCTCAATACTGCCGAGTCATTCTCTGCCCTAACTCCTGCACCCGTCCCTGCTGCACCCGTGCCCAAGCCGTTAATACCTGCACCAGTCCTCATCAGCATTGTGTCATCAGAGGAGCTACCTGCTTCGTCGTTCTGTTATACAATACATTACAATATATTATAATATATAATTATATAACATACATTACAAAACAATGCAGATTTAACGTCCGGTTCCTCACAAGAAGGCGATGTCAGAGACGCCAGTTTATAATATTATAATTATTTTCTCGAGTTAATCTAACATAAATCTATTTTAGCTGCAATGTGTTAAACAACGAAATGCCATTTAGTTTAGTAAACTAGCCTCATGTGGTAATATGTAGGCCTACCCATTTCTATGGGCCTACCTATTCTGAAGAAATCTATTAAATACTATATATAGGCATATCATTCAGAAGTCTATGCACAATACCATAACAGTTCTATCAATTCAATGCCATATAATACAATTCAAACTAATACCATACAATACAATAGGCCTACAATACAATGTCATATAGGCTGTCTGCTCATTGAAATCTGAGCAATCCTGCACAAACCAAGTTACCTTGCAAGGATGTCATACAGTTTAGCGAAGCCATGTTGATCAGGAGCATTAGGTCTTAATATATGTAGGCCTACTTTCCCTTTATTTAATAAAGAGTCTAGATAGGTATGTAGGTTTGAGTGTGTTTAACGTCAAGGTTCAGAGGCACAAGGCTCCTCTTCAAGACGGCTCAACACAATCGAGCACTACAGTCACAAAGATTAGGGTTTAGCTTATTACAGCTTCACTCTACAAAGCAACAAGTCTATTAAAAAACGCAGAGTCAGGCTATTCAGCCTAGATAATGTACCCATTACATTATATAATAAATTACTGCATTACTTTAGGGTGTCCTAATTAAATCAAATCATAAAAATATATCAGAGTTGTCATCGTTTTCCTTTGTAAAGTATGATAGAAAGTTTATAAACAGAAAGATCAAATCTATCAATAATTCGTTAAACCAACAAATCAACCATAGACCTATTAGTCATTCAATCAACTGACTAAACCTATTAATGATAAATCACACAAACCATTCTATCAATCAATCAAATAATGAATCCAACAACTAAACATTTAATCAATAACTTTATTGGTAAAGCACCTCTTTCTATGCAATACCATAGTTGAACAATACCAAAGTGGACCACAACGAACAACCGAGTAGGCCTCAAGCCAGCAATTTTGTAATAGTGACATTTATTTTAATTTTTATTCTTCTGTTATCAAACCGTTTTGGTCGAACCGGTTTGTAGTGATATGTTGGGACATCCCTGAGATCATCCGTGGTTGAGGAAACGGACGTCAAACTATTATTATTCCTATTCTATTTATATCTATTACATCAGAATCAAGAGGCCGCTCACTTGACAAACAACAACACTGCCGCATCTATAACTGTACATTCAGTGATACAGAAGCTGTTGCAGGTCTGACACATCCAAAATATCGAGACTCTCATTGACTCGCCTAACACTTGAACCTCCAAGGTCATCAACTGAGCATCAAAGCGCAGATACCAGATCCACAGATCATCTTATCTGGGCACTAAGGGGCGGGTACAGATTTCTCTGGATGTGGCAAATTTCTTCTGCTCGAAGAGATGAGCTTTTTCCAGACATAACTTAACATCTTGGGATTATGTTAATTAAATGTATGTGAAGAGAAACGTAGGGGGGCCTCTACATTACAAAAACAAGGTATGATGAACATGATTGACTTTATGGTATGATAGAGAATAGGCTAAAATTAACAGAAATGCACGCATTATTAACTATAGATTATACTAGTTGTTAGGATTACTGTCAATTAACACACGAATTATAACAATATTGGAAAATTATCAAATATATCAATTATCAAACTGATAGACTACAATAGCAACACACACACTATACTATCAAACAGTTGCACTTTCAAAAGCCTCTACTGTATATATTATCTCTACAGTGAGAACTAAATCAACAACAATAGACAACTAGTAAAGAAGTCATCATACACACACCCATACTCGCCTCAGTATAACTAGACCGCCTTTTTAGCATAGGAGAAACCCGCTAAAATATGCATTTACAGTTTCTCAATTGAATATATTTTATAATTATAAAAGTCATAAATATCTGCATTTAACTTTAAAAATAGGCCATATGTACGATAGGCCTTCTACAGCAGTATATAGGCAGGCCTTAGTATTATAATAGGCCATGGTAAATAAACTGAAACAAAAATCGATGCTAGATATTTCACACTTTAGTAGCCAAGTTTCTAAGTTATAAAGGTAAATTTGATAGGATTCGTCGAAATTAAAATGTTGCGCTTATCTGGATATAAATAAAAACTTTCTGTCTCGTCACATTAGGCTATAACTTAGAACCGAGTTTCAAATGGGTCTTTATTGTCAACACAGCATGTTCATTTTCCTTATGTTGGCATCATATTGTATTATCTCTCCAGCACAAGGCTGACACAAAACTAAAAACTAGGTCAGGACACATATGGCTACAGCACTGTCGATGTAAAGGTAACGTTCGAATTCGCGGCGCATAAACGGTAACGTAACAACGAGATCAGCAATGAACATTTAGCGTGTGCCTGAAAGCGATGTACGACCCCCATGCGCAACTAAACTCGAGTTAGTTACTTCTTCATATCGACCGAGTAGTCGTGCGCCCAACTATCACAGAGTCAGCCTCGCTTTTATATGACGCTAAAATCACGACGCTATAAAGTGGTGTTTACGTTATTGTAAATATAGATTGACAGCGCTGCAAGAATTCATACAAAAATAATGGTGAGTCGGCTATAAAAAGGGATCTAGGAAGTAATGCATCGGCATTAAGCTATCTAAGTAACATTGTAGCTAACTGCAGTACCTATTTGAACTTTTTATTTAGTTATTTTAAAATTATAAACTAGTAATATCCTTACAACAGATATTAGCCAGGGTACACTTCCAAAGACGTTAATATTAAATTATTGAAGGTTTAAATTAAATAGAAGGACATGACAGTTAACTTTCACTTAAAATTCACTTTTAAAAACAATTTATAATTTTACACAAATAAAAGGAGATCAAACTTTAATTTTGCAGGCGAACTGTAACCTGGAGCAGGCTGAAGTAAGGAGTAGGCTATGCAACTAAAATAAATATAATAATAAAAATAATAAAAGTCAAGGAACTCTTTAGTGCCCATTACCTTTAGACTCTGACTCTGGCTCTGACTCTGACTTTAGACATCACCACTGCCAGTATGGAATTAACCCCCCTGGAAAATTACCCCCCCCCCCTATCGTACGGAATTAACGCCCGGTTAATTTATTCTAGAATATAATAACCTCCTACCTACCGTATGGAAATAACCCCCACCCTATGAAACAGATTAACCCCATTATAAAATAACCCCTATTCCTAAGCCATTATTGTCCGATGCATTTGTGATTTTGACATCTCATATTACGCCAATTAATAGATACACTATTTTATACAACATTTAAGTTGCCAAAAACTGGACCACAATGGCTAAAATATAGTAATTACTTGATAGATTTTCGTGGGAGTTAGAATATTCTATCCCCTTCACTGTAGGTAAAACTCTTTAGCCGTATTTGATACTTAGAATAACATTCCGCTGTACTTTCAGGGTTTTGATATTTCCGTCAGGTTACATGGTGTTGTTATTAGCTATTTTGATAATAGGTTTTGGATTCATGAGTATTAACAATAGCTATACTCGCTTAGGCTAATCGTGTGTTTGAGACTTTTTGTTACCACTAATTTGGAATAAAATATTGAAGCTTGTGATAATTTTGTTTTGTTTTATTGCGAATTGAAAGTTATTTTAGTACAAATGTGATAATTATCTAAATGTCAATTTCTCTGGCACATGACGGGTTCAAGGCAGCTCAAAAACAAAGAGTTACTCTACCGTCTCATTCTTTAATGAGCGAACATCGATCAACTCCACAAATAAAATTAATAACAAAGCTTTTGCCGATCCCACGGTCTTCCCGTTGCAATTCTTCAAATGATGGCGTTAGTAACCATTTGAAGAAGCCAGTGAAAGAAACCCTATGAAACCAGTGCAACTTTTTGTTGGTCTATTTTCGAGTGTCAGGGACCCAACACGATATCTCATTAACGACGAAATATTAACATTAAACCTAGAAAAACGCAAAACGGGACCTGATATGAGAAATATCCAGTCTATACATATTTTTAATACAAAATATATTCGTACGATTATAGCCCCAAGGGGGTTAAAATATTACGGTTGGAGGTTAGAATATTTAAACCGGGGGTGACTTTATTTCGGAATATTTTAACCCCCCGGTTAGAATATTCTAACAGGGGGGTAAAAATACGAAACAAGTTATGTATACATTATTATAATGCATACATAATATTCTTGAAACATAATTATTATTTAAAAACTTAAGAGAGCAAAGACTTATATTATTTCATACTAAAAACAACAATAACGCAATCAGAATGATACCGTCATCAATGACGACATCGAGCACTATGAGAACCAAAGCCTAACCTATAAACAGTTAAAGAAATATCCAACGGTGCCAAAAATCAGAAAAACTCTGTGACTAGTATAATAGTGTTTGTAAAGGTAACTTTTATTCAACATTTAAATTATAACTTATTTATAAATTATGATATCTAACCTGCATCTATCTGGGCATTTACAATCTATTCGGTTGTAAGCAAACAGCTGCATAACTTCGTACATACAGTCGTCTGAAATTTAAATGATATTAAGATTAAACAGACAGGTTATAAATATGATTTGTACGATTCATTTCCAAGATCGAGTTTATTGCGTTCCCAATTCCCATGTTACTCTAATAAGCATATGGAAATACATTAGCTTAATTAAGCTCTTCGCAGAAGGTGCCCTTTTAACTAATCTTACCCAGTTATTAATAGACTTGGCAAAATAATGTTTTAATTAATCGAGATTTGATTTAGCCTACTAGTACTAACTGATAGATATTTTTGTGGGGGGAGGGGTATACTGATATGCCATTTTTACTAATTGATTAACTGATTGATTATTTAATTGGACTGACTGATGGACTGATTGCCAATTTTAGCCTAATTGATTGACTGACTAGCATTCCGATAATTTTGGTGTGTAGAGTGTTAGACAAACCGTGGACCTGCAGAGAGAGAGAGAAAAAGAGAGAGAGAGAGAGAAAGAGAGAGAGAGAGAGAGAGAGTGAGAGAGCACTCTACCTTGTGTGATGTTGCTGATGGAGCATACGGGCAGGTTGCTATTAACGAAGGCAGGCCCAGAGAAGGGATAGTGAGAGTCGAAACACTGGCACAGCCCCATCACATGTCTCTGATAGCAAGTGTTCTCACATGCCTTTAACATGTGATACAATGCAACGCAATTTAATTAAATAAGATATCAATTAAATGCAATAAAATACAATTTTATTGTATTAAATGAGATACAATTACATTAAGTGAAATGCAATACAATAATATAAAACGCATTTAACGTTGTAGCTAGCCGAGGATGTCAGCTGTGGTGCTGACATCCTCTATCCTCTCATTGGAAGAGTTGCAGGGTTCACCTTTAGCTTTCAGTCAGCTAGGCCGCGCCGTCTCCATAAATTCTGAATATGATTTCAGTTTGTGTAGACGTTGATTCCATATTCCAATTAAGAAAACTGTGGTAGGCCTACAAATTGTAATCCAGGCTCCACGGATTAGCAGACGTACATTACGTCCGATCATCATTAGGGTCGTTAATATCAGGGACGTAATAATTATAGCATAGCATACCAGTATAATTTTCATTAAGTATTTAGACTGCTATGTAATTTTATAGGACAACGCGGTATTCTTAAATACTAGAACCTAGAAATTTTCAAAGTTATTCACAAATATATTCATTTTTAAAGGGTTTTCAGAAGAGCTATTTTATTTATTTATTTATTATTTCATTCCCTTAGTCTATTTATTATAGTTGTGCCAGGAACATAGAACTGCAATGTCATGGCAAGCAGAGTAATTGCTGACAACACAGCCAAACAAAGAGAGCAATGGTGCAGTAAACTTATAGTTTAAGTTTAAGTTTAGTTTAAGTTTCAACTGGAGTTGTTAGGTATCTACGAGTACAACATGTTATGTTATTAATTTGTTGTAGTATTTAAAAAGTATCATGTTATGATATGTTTTAATAACATTTCAATAAAAATGTTCACTGTAATTAACGCCACATGTTCATAACACTTATGCTATATATGCATTATTTTCTGCGCTAGCAATTCTCATGTGTAGAAAGGTAACATGCATACCGTAGTACTGTAAGTGACGGGGTAGTTCTTGGCGTACGCATTCATGCTGGGATCGACCTCTGCTTTTGGATTGCAGTGCCCGTATGGTGCCGTCTCACGGGTCACTACCGTCTGACGGAAAACAAATAAATAAATCGTCAATTTAATTAATTAATGAAGCGGTCAATATACAAGCATTCTGATTACCTATCTCATATCTATTCAGTGCTCTGATACAAAGCAGATTCAAGGCACAAATTCAGACACAGTTTACATGCTCGTTCATTTATAAGCACACTGTTGAACAATCCAACAAGGACATGACATTATATCTCTACACAAAGTCATTGCCTTTACCTGACGTAAACTGATGCTTTAGTTCAAGGATGATTATGGCTTCTGAAGTTGGTTTTTCATTTCCTTCCTGAATGATTGCGTCAGTTGGCCTCTACGAAACACGCATATCTTTCGGTTGGTCCATTTTCGAGCGTCCTGGATCCAAAACGGGTAATACATATTATATAGGTATTAAAAAGGAGATATATAATGTATATAAAAACTAAGCAGTAACTAAACTTGGGGGTAAAGTATCGTTAGGCTATAAAATGAGAGTGTTAAGAATTGTGTTGAATCCCATTAGAAATTCAACAGTGTCAGCGACTTGAAATCGCTCAAATTAATTGACAGTGAACTCTTTAGATTTTTATGTATGATTATTGAATTACAATAGCTGTTTAATTCTAATGGAAAGAGCATACCTCATCGATCCCTACGGAAGTGGCTCTTCCAGGTCTAACAGTGAATCCACCATCCTCCGGGAACGGCATGATGTTCTGCTCCAGGACAGAGATCCTGATCCCAGCCACCTGACCTGCTTCGTGAACGTACTCCTCCTGATGGATGTTCAGAGTGATCATCAGTCCTTGGAAATAAAATAAAAAAATTAAAATTAAAATATGAATAATAATAAAAATTGCGTATGCTATAGATCTCGTCATATGGTGACACAGCAGGGATTCATTTTCTAATTCGGGCTAGATATTTGCAGTCGTCCGAGCGTGTCTTGATAAATGTACACTACGCTGCTATTAGGCCTATGGCAATGGAGAGTAAAACATTCTGCTTAAGGCTTACAAGTCAGAGGATCTCCAAAAGCTGGTATTGAACCCTCGACTGACCTCATGATTCAGAGGAAGCCTGCTGGCATTCCATTGAAACACTGAGCAATCTCCATACTAAAAGCAATCTCCCGTCACGCTGTCACGGAGTCATGGCGTTTGCCGTTACAGCCAAGGCTGTGAAGCACTGTTACAGTGAAGGCTGCTAAGCACTGCTGCAGTGAAGCACTGCCTACAGTGAAACAGTGCTACGTTATGAGGCTTCCGTGCTCGGGTTATTCAATGGGGGGGAGAGGGTGGCCGAAAGCCACCCTCTCCCCACATTGAATGTGTATCGAGGTGTGTGGTGGGGGGGTACCACCCCCTCCCACCTCCAAAAAATAAGCTTTATAAAGGGTGACCGGAGGTCACCCTCCATTTACATTCAATGGGGGAAGAGGGTGGCCAAAGGCTACCCTCTCAATATGATAATTATGCATCATAACAAGCATGCATAATTATCATTACACCGTACAGAGTATACATATTACAGTGTAAATGTGGGCTATTTGATGGACGCTTAACCACTTTGAGTAGTTATAATAAAAAGTTAACTACTTTCTAAGCTCAGTAATTGAAATTATTGTCTTAACTACTTTGAGTAGTTTAGTTTAGTTGTGATAGTTAACTAGTTTTAAACAGTGCCATATACGCTACGGGACTACTTAGGCCTTATGAGACGCTGTAGTAGATTGACATGTGTATTAGAAATTTGTCTACCCAACTTCGATACCGTAGGCCTACTTCTTAAAGTAGCGACTAATTTCCGTGCAGTTTGTAGGCCTTTTGATGAAACTTTTAGTGATTCTGTTTCAATAGTCCCGGTTGGATGGCCGAGTCGATTGCCTGATAAGCAGGATAGCCTGATAGCAAGATTGCCTGATAAGCAGGAGGTCATGGGTTCGATTCCCAGTCTGGTCCGTCTCTGACAGTATCCTCGGATACGGAAACA
>JAQFZF010002422.1:0-12483 GCA_034695365.1 Enchytraeus norvegicus
ACTCGTAGTGCTGTGTTTTGTACTGTTTGTAATTTTTGCATGCTGGTGTTTGATATTATGGGAGACCATACAGTGCTAGCATATTCTAGAATGGGTCTGGTGATTGCACTATAGGTAGCTATTAATGTTTCTTTTGTTTTTCCCAGGTCGTTGCAGTTAGTGATTTGAGAATGCTTATGGATTTACTGGCTGCAGTTTTAATGTTGTTGGTATGTTTGTTGAAAGTGAGTTTGGGATCAAATGTGACACCCAGAATTTTTGTGTGTCTAGTGGTAGGGATGGCCTGATTATTTATCGTCAATTGTAATTCCTGATCTTTGTTATGCAGGGAAAATAACGTACAAGAGGATTTGGTTGGATTTAGTCCCAGCTCGTAGGGAGTTGTAACACTGAAAGGCAGCTCTTATACAGGGTGCTCAGCGACCTGACCTTTTAAAATTCCCTGACTTTTCCATGACTTTTCCATGCCTCCAAAAAAATTTCCTGACCAATTTCTACCAAAAATTATGCACGTCGCCACGTATCATTTCAAATTGCGGGCTTATGAACAAAGGTTTCTAACCGGTGCACCATATGACTAAGCATAATAAATGATGATGCATATCCCATCTTGATAACTTACTCATATTTTGTCATTCTATTCTATTTTGATTCATGTCTATTCAACTTTGCAAGCTACTGGATATGAAAAAAAATTAAGGAAAAACTATTAAATTTTGTCCCTGACTTGACATCAAATTCCCTGACTTTTCCCTATCAGCCAAATTCCCAGAGTTTTCTCTGTTTTCCCTTCGTGCTGAGCACCCTGTTATAGAACAACATCGGGATTGACAGCAATTCTATACCTATCAGTCGGCTTGTTTTCGTCACATGTTAAATGACGGATGTTTCAACTACTTTAAAATAATAGGAAATGTACTAGAAATGGCTTGGGTTTTACCGTTTAAATGTTAAAATGTCAATATTCATAGGGCTTAACCATTTTCTGGAATAGCCGATCTATTGTAATATATAATAAGAATTCACATCTGGAGTCCTTTTATCAAATTCGTTATAAACAGTTCTCTAAATTGAGATTTAGTGACAACAGATGAGATTTTACCTATCTCTTCAATTCTAATTGAGATGGTTCTAAAATCCTACAACTTGCCGTGGGCATGGTTTAGAATTTGTAGACATTAAAATAATTTCTAGCTACACTTGGTCAATAGCACTGCAACCACACGTACATAGAGACTGTACTGCCCCCTCCCACATGCATAACAGGCATTCACCACTGCTATGCCTTTTGTTGGACATAGCTAGTAATGTCTATTTATATTTCATGCTCTATGTCGAAAGGTAGGTGCACTTTTCCCATCTTAATGCTTAATATATTGTGAAATCAGTGGTATAGATATTTGTTCCAACCTGAAGGGGAGAAAGCCGCCGATGACGCAGTGGACGACGGCGGAGCGGTACCACGACACCGCCGGTATCTCTCTACACACGCTCTTAGTGCGACACGGGGCATCAAACCCACCGGCCCAGTTCCTACCCAGCACACCCCCTACCACTGTCAATGGATAGCCAACTGTGCAAATATGATACAAATAATCTCTCATAAAAGCTACAAAGCAAAAAACAAAATTACTAAATAAAGTATAATACAAAATAATTTGAAATTAACGTCCGCTTCATTATCTGACAATGATATCAGGAAAGTAAATGCAGTCAAATGACGTATTTATAAGAATTTAGAATTCTAGGATGATATCAGGGATAGACCAGACTGGATGCTATGCACGACTAGGACTACTTTGATTAATTTTTTTTTTTCGATTACTAAAATGCATATTTAGAAATATCCTATATTACGAATTGCATAAAATTAAACAGAAAAAAATATAACGGTGAAAGATGTATTAGTATCAATTTCTAAAATAAGCCTGCAACCTTATTGGATAAATTCTTCAAATCAACAATAATTATTAAGAATAAATAGAATATATTCACTTTGCAACATTTTCGTCAAGTGTAGGCCTATACTAAGTAAACTAATATCAAACATAGTATTAATACAAACTTATAGCCCACAGTAGGGCAAGAAGGATGACAGTGCCCCATGGTAAGGCTTGAGTGGAGCCATAGGCCCAAGCCACAGAATTCACAATGCTCCAGATCACAAAGAATGGTGCTGTCATAACATACATACAGTATGCAAATACGAGGGGCATTCAAAAAGTCTTGATCATTGCTTAATAATTTTAAAACTACTCATCAGAAATTATTCAAATTTTCCAGCAACATTATGCAACATGTTACCGATGAATATACAAAATCTTACAATTATAGCATATTTAATTTCGGTATAGTCACCACTGCACGCAACACCCTTCTCCCATCGATTTTGCCAGTTTACAAATTCACTTACGATGAACTCAGGCACGCATTGTCTGATCCATGCCTTCACTGCAGACTTGACAGTGTAATCGTCTGCAAACCTCTGGCCTCTCAGATAGTCCTTCAGTGGACCAAAAATGTGAAAATCTGACGATGCAAGATCGGGGCTGTATGCTAGATGGGGCAGTGCATTCCACCCCTTAGCAGCAATCGTAATCTGGTGGCGCTGGCAGTGTGTGGTAATGTATTATCATGATGCAGAATAAAGTTTTGAACATCGGGATGTTTCAGATGAATAGACTCAATAAAGCGAGCCAAATTATTCAATGCCTCTTTATGCTGATGTAGTTATAATTTATGTCCGATTGATTGATCGATTTGTTATTTATTTTACACTGGGTGTAAATAGCCCTGTGAGCTTATGTAAAATCGATTTCTTAATTAATAACGGAATGAATTGTGTCCCAGCTACTCGAGATCGACTAGATTGAGGGAACCGCAAAAGCAAACCGCATTGAACCTTTGCGGAGCGATAGAGATCCTATGCCAAAGCTAAGAGATCTCTTGCTGATCCCGAGTATGCAGCACAGTATTGATTAATTGATTGATTGACTGATTGATTGATGTTGACAGGTGCCGAGGCGGATGAGATAGTGATTAATCCAGAGCTTAAGGAGAAACTGATACTAAGTATGCCCTTGCACAAGACTCTACTGGCTGGTGAGTGTTGCTTCAATATATAAATACTGTGCATTTATTTCTATTAGGGAAGTTAAACGAAATCCGGTAAACCGGTATTCGATTTTGAAACTGAATAACGGTTCTGTTCTTTCGAAATCGATTACTGTATTTGGTGTTAGGGCACTGTAAAATGTGAGATCTATGTGCAAGACAATAAATCAAATGTCTGATTGTCTAATCATTGTCTGAAATTCTAAATTTATTAGGCTATGATAACAAGGAAGAATATAATTGTTCAATACGCTGACAAGTCCAAGGAATCCCCCAGACGCTGATCGCAAATTAATCAGTAGCCTATATTTATAACTTATCAACTAATATTTGAATAGGCCAACGTCTGACTCGGACATCGTCAGACACTGCCCGTGTTGTCGGAATTATAGCTTGCATTATGTAGGCAGCAGGTTCTAGTAGTATATTTCTCTGTCGGCAAAGAAAATCGGTATTCGAATCGAATACCGGTTTTATGCAATTGAAAACCGGTTTGAGAAAAATCCAGTATTGACGTCACTAATTTCTATAGAACTTTATATTGTATATCCACGGAACTTTATATTGTACTGTATACTTTATAATTCAATGAATGCCATACATGTGGGCTTTATTATATAAATTGATTTGTGGGCTTTATTAAAAGAAATGTTTTTGAAATCAAACTTAAGTGATGGTAGGATTTTTGAAGCTACGATTGTTATTATGAATAGTAATGAAGGATTCGGATTCAAATCCGTGGTGGGTCGACAAAGAGGAAACCCCTCGTGGTGTCTGGTAAGTTTGTTGTGTAGCAGCTTGTCGCTCTATCAAAATGCAACTTTAGGTGCGATTAATCATGGAGCGACAAAACACCATAGCATCAACTAAGAACTAAGAGAGGAAACTATCGTACATGTACATTCTGTCATGTGTGAAAATATAAGAATAGAGAGACAACACACAAACTTCACGACTACATATTTTAAATTTTATTGTATTATATTGTATATGTTCCAGTGTTGGGTCCGGGATATTTGAGAATAGTCCAACCGAGAACTGCACGTGTTTCGTAAGAGCTAACTAACGCAGATACTGAGGAAGGCAATGGAAAACCATCTCAGAAACCTATTATTTTTTGAACAAATGCATTATTTTAGGTGCGGAAACGGCAACACCTTTGATGAGACAGACTTATTGGGTTGGTCGATGGTGTGCTCATTTAAGAGCAAGATAGTTGATTGTGTGTATGAATTTTTGCCTTGGGCCTGCCACGTGGCAGAGCACTGGATAGATAGATATTGTATATAGATATAGGACACCTAAAGCAGAACAGACGAGTCGTCATTGAGCCTCTAACGTTGGAGGAACTGAAGCACGAGAAGCTGTACGAGCTAGCCGCCAGCGAGAGCTGTACTGAGTTCAAAACTCAATTCCTCAAGTCCAGCGAAGATGAGACCACGTGGAAAGGGTAGGCATTGAAATATTCTGAATCTAAAAATATCGGTGTATTTACAGTTATGTTTGGTAAAAGTGCTATCTTCATTTTAAAACTGTTGGTCTTCATTGTTCATTTTCTTCATTTCACATATGTTCGTTTCTATATTTCTCATCAGTGTTCTCAGTAAGCTATGGACCTGTATTCTAAAAGTGCATATGCGATGACCTCATATAGTTCACGAGTATAGTAATACACTTTTTTGACTTGCACTGTCTTGAATCTCGCTTCCTCTTTGGGTTGTGCATTTGCAGGAGTCTTCTGGTGGTTCGATGCTGTCTGTAGTTTCAGCATTCCGCGTGAGACATCCCTAACATTGCTATTGGGTGAGAAACCGGACATTGAATCCTCATTGATTGATTGATTGTTATGCACTATCAGCTGTCATCGTTATTTACTCGGTAATATACCATGATGTATTTAAAGATTCCGGTTATAGATTGAAGAAACAAACATTTTGCATCAATTTATGCTCTACGAGGCTACGGTATAATTAATTTTTATACGTTTATATTTTAATGGATTAAGAAATCTAGGTTGAAGAATTTCTTTTTGCATAATGCCATCATTTTGTGAGTAATTTTGAATAGTTGTTTAATGTAAATAGTTGTTTTTTGTTTGGAAATTTATGCATTTTATTATGTTTCACAGAATTGCGATTATGCATTTTACGACTTGTGTTTCCGCTACTAATGCTGTGGAGTCGTTGAAGGAAATTAGGAGTGATCTAAATGTCAAGGTCGATACGAATACAAGTATGTAATATCTCTCACTCTTCTCTCTCTCTCTCCCTCTCTCTCTCTCTCTCTCTCTCTCTCTCTCTCGATCTCTCCAAAGGTTATAATTATTTAGGTCAGATATTATAGACATGGTATATTTATAGACAGATATTTATGAGATATCTAATATTATCAATAGACTTGAGTAATCAGCAGAGTTACGAAGCGCTTCTGAGTCATTGTTACGCTAAATTGTTGATAGATGGATTAATTTATCAATTTCGTTATATTGTATTTTTAGATCAAGCTGTGGAATTGTTCTCTAAGAGTACAAGAAATGAAAGTAAGTCTGAATGAATCTTTCAGATTGAAGCATTGTCTTAACAAAACTTTTATTTTAAAGCTTTTTAAACATCTAGGTTATTGTCGCTACGTAATTTAGCATTTGTAATCATATATGAGTAATGCACTTGGCAGGTAAGCAATAGGGCACAGGTTCATCATTCGGTAGGTAGGGCATGTTGTCAATGATAGTAGTTATATCATTTATATGTATGAGCAATCTGATCATATTTCTCTTTGATTTATTGTGTGATTTTGGCTGAGTGAATGTCACCTTGACGAATAAAGATTAAATTTATTATGTAAAAAATTCAACCGCAACTGCTTTGCATTACATGGTACTGCATATTCGCAATTGTTACGTTATAGTAGTAGTATAGAACTTTGCTGAGTTAGTCTGCAAGTTGTTCACATGTGTTCGACTGTAGGGCCGGCAGAGTGCACACTGTTCGCTTAAAAATTTCTGTTTAACGCACACATGTTGCTACACCAAATCTCTATGATTTAGCTTAGATATTAAAATAATAGTAATACACTTAAGAGTGCTCTATATTGCATTCATGAGGAGCCTATCTGTTAATCTAGAACACTAAATTTACTGAATTTATTTCATTCGAAATGTGGATGGCATGTTGTGATTAATTCGGCAATAGTTACTCATTTGTGAGTAGCTGCTAATGTGGATAGAAATCGTGATTTTCTCATTCGAAGTCATCCCGTTAAAACCTATTCTATCCGTATTAAGCCAAATCTATCTATTAAATAATAAATTGAAACTTTTGTATTGGAATTCGAAGTTTGGAAATTTATTAAACGAATTCTTCGTTTTATTTATGTCAGACGAGACTTTAATTTTTTTTAAATATGGAGTGGAGAAAAGTTAATCTTCCAAAAGTTAATATTTCTTATTTCTCTTGATTATAATTACTTTTTAATTAATTAGCTGAACTGCCAATTAGTGATGGCAATGCTCTGTCAGACAGCCTGGTTCAAGGCACATAAATATTACTAATTATAGGAACATTTAGTTCTAAAAATTAACCCATTTATTTGCTAGTATTTTATCTTTCTCCAATTCAATGTTGCTTGTTAATTACATTATTGTCATAATTGTATTGCAAGGATTTTATTTATAATTATTTTGAGATCTTCAGTAGAGACTTGTACTTGTATTGAGCAGATAGCAAATTCGTAGAAATTATTTTTATATAATTAAATTTATATATTTTCTTGATTAAAGATATAATTCAACATAATTTATAGTGGTTGTGTCAATTGAATAATTATTATATAATGTTCTGTAATATAAGTGTTAACACTACTTTTTTCAGAAGGTCCCAGATTTTCTCACTATGATAAGGTATCACACGCTATATTGATGCACGTTTTGACGCTGTCCGATGTTTAATTGCATTTCAGGACGCTGGCCAGATACTGTAGTGTTGATAAGACATGTTATGAATGAGGAAGCCAAGCTGGAAGCAGTGACGGAGCTTCTCAAGGAGCACTGTCCTGACGCAGAAACGATTTATATCCATCCGGAAAATACCAAAGCTCGTCGCGGTAGCAGCAAGGACAAAGAGAAGGATAAGCAGAAGGAGAAAGAAAAGGAGAAGGAATCCTCTTCCAGCGTCGCCAAAGATGAGAAGACCTCGACTACTGCAACATCATCAACTTCCAGCAGTCCACCTAGAGGGTAAACACGACGGCATTGCAGCGCTGCCGCCACTCATACTATAACCACGCTGAATGTTATCTCTATTTCGTCTCTATTTCTACTTGTAATCATACTGCGGCATATCAGGACTACTGTTGCATATCTGGGTGAATAATTGTATGCATTGTCGTTCTGGAGGAGTTACTCTGTCATATTGATTTATGACTATCTTTCAACACCTCGGTGATGGTTTATAAGGACAGCTGTGGACTGCTAATGCAGATAACTCATCAAGTTTCATCGCAGTCACTGTCTATCCTGCGTATATTATACTAGGACTCTAAAGTTTCAAACCTCGTCGATATGTCGATCCAGAAATGTCATAAATCCAGAAACGGTGCCAAAATATATAAGTCCAATCATATCTTTCCATCCTGCCACTAATTATGAACATGTATTTGTTCAGGGGCCTCTGCTAACCTGTAATTGTGAGCAGTGGAGCAGATTGAACGCTAGCACTAAAGCTATGCTATCAGACGCGGTTGATAGTATTGTGAAGGTGGTACGGTTTGGCGACTTCTCACTGCTGTATAATCATTATGTTTGCCTCTATATCCACATGTATTCAAACTACTCGAGCAAACACTTCCAGGACTCTTGAATATCTGGCTGTCTTCAAATTGCTACAAGTTTGACAAATAACCGCCTGCTGCACACACTTTGTTACTCCGTTCCCACATCCATCCATTTTCCGCTGTTTTTTGTAGATAATAATTGGTTATAGGTATAGTACTTGTCTATCTGTATAATGCACTGCCAGACACCCTGGTTCAAGGCACATATTACTAATAATACATGCCTGTTGTTGGGGTGTTTATTCCTACAGGTTTGCCTACGCATTGTTTGTTACGAGGAAGGCGGCAGAGGCTGCGGTGCAGAATTTTGAAGAGAGAGTCGTAGAGTTTGAGGGCCATAGGCTGATCGCTCAGATCTATGACATGCCTGCTGAAGTCATTCCAAGAGGTGTGTAGATTGTTTTTTTAAATTTTAAAGCTGTTTAGAATGTGTGATTGGTGGTTGTGTCCTTATATAAATTTCTGTATTCTATAAGCATTTTTTCAATAAAAAATCACAGGATTGTAAATCTCAATTCCAGTATTGATTTGCAGTCGTTATTGGGCCGGGTTTCGAGATCCAGATTTTGGGAACCCTAGTTTCACTGACTTCAACTGGCTCTTCAATTACTATGAGATTGTCCCTGACATCGCCTTTATGTGAGGAACCAGACGTTAATTCCTCATTGATTGACTGATTGTTGTGCTGTATGTACAGGTTTGCTGAAGCTGAGAGAACGTAGAGTTATATTGAATCACGTTGAGAAACTGTCGGCTAAAATAGAGAAGGCTAAGACTGAGCCAGATTCTGTCAAGTTGCCAGAAAAAGCTGAAGAAGTAAGTGTTGTTAATAACTGACTTTCTGTCATAATTATATTTTTGGATTGCTAAACCAATCTTGTGCTAATTTACTTATAATTATTCTTTCTCTATTTCAATAATAATTGATCAGTAGTACTTTGCTGCTGCCCAAGATATCATTATATAAGGTTATGACATTTACAGGATTATGTGATCAATTTATATGTAAATTAGAGATATTTACAGCTACTCTACTGCCCTGCAGTTCAGTCCAACTGACGGCAGTTAAATGTTTGTAGAGTATATACAGTGCAACGAGGATTTAACTTCCGGTTCCTCACCTGAAGGCGATGTCAGGGACGTCTCAAACAGAGTATGCAACTGCAGCTGTTCCATAAAACAATATGTTCGTTGAAGGAATTAAGCAAGTGAATTATAAAACCTGACAAATTATAACTCTCGGACAAATATACTAACTCAATAATACAAAATTTGAATCTCAGTCCGTGGACTGGTGTAATGGATAACTGACATAATTCTCTAACGTCCCCGATGTCGTTGTCAGATGAAGAAGCTCGGACATCATACCCAAATGATTGATAGATAACGATTTAAGCTTAAGATGTTAAAGTGCTAGATGTCAACATAAATGATCTGTGCACTATTATGAATCATTTTATGTATTGTATTATGTTTTGCCTGTTCATCAGGCCCTGATGTCGTCAGATGATGAAACGGACGTTAAATTTGCATTAATTTATTGATTGTCCAGCGAGTAAAGAAGTGCAAGGACCTGCTAGAGAAAGACAACAGAGCTCGTAAGGAAGTTAACCTCCCCGCACCTACACTGGAAGAGCTGAAGGCCATGCCTGGCCTACCCGTGATGTCTGCCAGCGAATGCCACAGGCTGCTCATACACCTCGGCATCATACGCCTCACCAAGCCGGCAGCTAAAGGGAAGGACGGTCGCCGGGACAGCAACAGGCGTGGCTCGTCCCGTAGTCATCAAGAACGTGAGCGGGGCAATCGCTACTCTCATCGCTCACCACCTAGACGTAATCAGCGTGGGTGAGTCCTGGCTCGCATTGTACAGCGATGAATTGGACCAGCTGGTGTGACGGGTGCTGTTGTGAGACGTCCCTGATATCGTCGTCAGATGATGAACCGGGATCATGAATAAAAATTAAACTGTTATTTATTTTATTTTATTTTTGATTAGTAAATGATGTCATAGTAATTCAATGTGAGTCTTAGCTCCTCTTATATATGATTAAGTGTTCCTATATCAACTTTCGCAATTGTAATGAGAGAGAATTAGGATTTTGCTAGAACAGTTCTACTGCTTATTATTTGAAAGAAATCAATATAATCTTTTGATTGCACAGTTCAAATTAATAGGGGGTGGCCAGGCCTCCATCAATATCTTCACCGGCCCCCAATAGCGCGAGATTTAAGGGGCTATATTTTAAAAAGTCTAAAATTTTGGATTGAATCATGTCTTTCTGGTCTGGGCCCCTCAATAATATTTTGGAGGCCCACCTCCCATTAGCCTGGCAATTTTGTCATTTGTACTAGGAGCACTGATGAAAATACAATATTCATTATGTACAATACTCACATTGTATAATTCATATACTGCACTGTAAACTAAACATGCTCACTATATATTCTTCTTCTTCTATATATATTAGTATATAACAAAATATTGTAACGTTCCCGCTGTCGGGGTAGTTGCCAAAAGTACAATGTAAGAATACCGAGTGGTCACGTGACACTCTATGGAACGTAACGGGAGCTTGGGCGCTCCAGCTCCGCGTTAGAATATTTATTAACAAATATGTTTCAACAGTGCTTCTGAAGTTCAGTTGAGAATATACTGCTTTATACACTGATAAATTTAATACATAATTTATACTTAAATATGTTACAATTTCTCATGTTCCTGAGATCACCTTCAATGTTGATAAATAGCAGATTTCAAATAGCTCATTTAAACCATTATTATTCTCCGAATCGGCGGTCTGTAATAGACTACACGTCGCTATGTGGAGTAAAGCGGTAATAAGCTTAACCACAATCTCGGTGATGGTAGTGTGTGATTGTGTTCAGCCGTCTTGAAGAGAAGCCTTGTGCTTCTGAACCTTGACGTTCAACACACTCAATCTATTATTATTTATTTTTATTATTATTATTTATTTATATCATAATGTTATTTGTAGATCCTGTTTATTGTATTGTTTATTTTATTTATAGTTTATTATATATTGTTTATTGTATTATGTATAGATCCTGGGCTGGTAACAGGAACCAGAGAGATCAGAGGGGTGGTGGGGGGAGGATGATGAACAATGGTGGGGGTGGTTTGGGAGGTCTGGGGGGCGTTAACCCCCTCGCCCAGCTAATGTTGCAACAGAACCTTGGCATGCTTGGCGGAGTCAATCCCGCTGTTAATCTGATGATGCAGCCGGGCGCTAACCTACTCGCTAGTGCCAATCTCCTGGCCAATCAGAGAGCTGCAGGACTGGGTGGGAGTGGCATGGGATATGGGGGCGGGTCAGATGAGCGTCAAAATAAGGTGTTGAGACTGGATGAAACCGGTTAGTCTAAATTATCTTTACAGTAACGAAAGTGGTCATTGATTGCATTTGTAGTTCTTTTTTTGTTGCCATTCTAATTCTGTATGTCCTTATTCAATATTTTTCATAATTAATCAAATGTTAATCAATGAATGAGCATTTGAAATGAGAATAGTTTCAGTGAAGCTGTTTTGTTAAACTATTTTATTTCGCTATGTCAATGAATGAGCATTTGAAATGAGAATAGTTTCAGTGAAGCTGTTTTGTTAAACTATTTTATTTCGCTATGTTTGAAACTAGGTCAGCACGTTGTTGTTTTATTTATTTGATTTGATTCATTTATTTCACGTTACAGAACACAACACAAACAGATATAAACAGCTCAACGTGAAAAGGGACAAAAAGACCCGAAGGCACTAACATATGCTCATTAAAAACATCAGTATAGCTCACTAGTATAGTTCTGATGGTTTGATACAAACCAATTGCAGTGCATATTCCATTTGAACATCCCAGGTCGTCCCTGATAGGTGAGGAGCTAGACATTGAATTCTCATTCATTGATTCAAATTTCATTAGTTACAAATCTTGATTGTATTTGTTATGTTTTAGGTAATTTCCGAGCAGATGACAATAGATATGGAGGCACAGACTATGGGCGCAGTGCTAGAAACAGTCGGGATGATATGTACGAGAGAGACAGGGGGCACAACCGCTCCAGGAGCCCCCACTATGAGCGGGGCCAGAGAGGCATGGACAGCTATAGGGGGGCGTCTCCCCCACGTCGTAGTGGGGCGGGCGGAGGGCAGGAAAACTCTGTCAATCTTCTGCTAAATCTCAGTCAGATGTTGTCGTATGTATCTAGCTGTGATTTACGAACTTCCTTGTATATTTCTCTCTCTCTCTCTCTCTCTCTCTCTCTCTCTCAAATTCTCACTTTCTGGGTTCCCTCAACATCTCTGTCTGTGATGTACTACTCAAGATCTCTGTCTGTGATGTACTATGAGCATTGACTGCTGGATTAATCGGGTGATTCCGTTCATAGACAGTGAACAACCGAACAACATAAATAGAGCAACAGAATGCATAGGGACAGGTGTTGCTATGTATGAGTATTGGGGTCATCGATGGGGTAATAACGCCGAGCGTAAGGGTGTTAACTTCGCTCTAATGTAAAGTGATG
>JAQFZF010002423.1:0-12482 GCA_034695365.1 Enchytraeus norvegicus
AACCTAAACTTTATCCGTCGAAAAAATGCCACTTAAACATGATGCGACCCTAAATTAATAAAAAGAATAGTGTGACCAGGTCTAGGTCTCCAACTACTATACAAAAGCAACTATTTCACTCGGATGATCGAAAATCACGTTGTTACAGAATTACTTGTAAAGTTTATCCGCTACTTTAGAAAGGATCTATAGAATATTATATTCTGTACATTTGAGCAAGGATATCAAACATTGATTATTGATTTCGTAGGTAAAACGTAACAGAAACCACAATAACATTGAAAATTCTAGCGTGAAGCACCTAAGACTAAACTTACCATCAAATTTCGTTCGCGGAGAACCTAATATATAATTATTTATGACTACTGACACATATAATTATTTATGACTACTGACACATTGGTCTACTAATCGCTCACGATGCTGCTGCACAAGGTCAACGGCGACCGAGTTATACGTGATTACATTTTCACTTATTTTCTTACATAAATATACTTACCCACATATAATATTCTAAAAGGCCTGCATACCCTATTTATACAATGGCTTACTACTGACCTACACACATGCCTTTCGTGATATTGAGGTATTGTAATCTATTGTGAAATGCAGTTGTGAGGGCACTCTTGTGACTGAAGAGGTGATCAAAAGTGGTCAGCACTGTAGGGATTCTGGACTGGATAGTAGGTTAACATTTTTGTAGAGTCGAAATTTTGTTAATTAAATATATTTCGATCAGTGAGGCGCTGAATTTATTTCATTCAACTACGATTCTCAAATAAATCTTTTGGTCTGTCATGTTTGACAGATAAAAAGTACAAATCCCTACTGTCTGCGACCTGAATTCCATAATCAATTCCATTTGATACTTTCAGAACCAAGTCTTTGCTTCACCTCCACATAATGCTTTACTACGACAGAGAATTCTGTTCTGTTTCTGAGAGGACTTTTCTCAGTTTATGCATTAGTTACCCCATACAGAGACATGCAGTTTCGGTTGGCCTATCTCAAATTTAACGAATCCAACACTGGAAACGTCTTTCTTCATATGCCGTGGCCGGTCCAGGCCCAAACGGTTACGGTGTACCATAGTTCTCTTTCTCAAGCAGTTCTGATCATTTCTTCTTCTTCGACGTGTAAGGATTCTCATATTTTGCTTCTTTAGACATTGATTCATTGTCTGTATTGATGCTTATGATAGTACTCATTGTGCGATTATCATCCATGGACTATGTTACGGGCGTTAAATAGCAATTGATTGATTGATTCACGATTGACCACGCCCTTGTCGTAGATCAAATTGTTGTTGGATGAACTGAGTCGGTCGGTCAGCTAGGCGTCCATGGCCTGCTACTACGCAATGCAGGAAGAGGAAAGCGGGAGTTCGCCCACTGGCGAGAACTCGGCTACATGTAGGCCTGAAGTACAGCAATATTATAGTTAAAGTTTTGATTGATATTTAAGAATATTGGTGAATTGCATTTAATATCATTGTACTGCTTGGAAATAACAAATTAACGCAGTATGAGTATTCAAATTAAAGTTGTGAAACTGTATATTGTATGCCTTGGCCTGGATATTATATAGCATAAAACATAAAATAATAGGATCGATCCGGATTACTCCCAGTAGTACGAGAGAAACACTACTCTCACAGATACATAGAATAGTCGCACCGAGGCACACGAACACAGCAGACCCGAACCCACGACCCGTAGCTGCTGATGTCTTATGGCGAATTAGCACCGTCCCCGAGGCAGCATGAGAGACAGAACTTCCCGATAGAAGTTCACCCATGAGACTCTTTGCATCTTCAATTCTTTGTCTTCTTCTTTAACACTTCCTTCAGTTTGTCCGCTTATGCTTATGTTTTCTGTCTATTCTAGGTATACATGCATGTTAAGACGTCTAACTGAGGGCTAGTCCACATGATCACAAATACAAGACTAGAGAAGAAGAATTTCTGTATCATAGTTATATGGAGACCATAAGATATCTAGGGAGAATCGTTAATAGAAATGTTTTTCATTGTTATATGGCTATTGGAGATGAATCATAGCTCTTTCTGGCTAGCTGAAGTGCACTGCGCACTGTTGCATTTACTACCCATGGTTCGCCCTAAATGTAGGCTATTAATACGATTCGATATGAAGGCTATTCATGAGTTCAATAATCGGAAAGAGTAAGCCTACAATGAATCTATATTAACAGAACATCATTATTGTGATATGCTAACTGCGTTTGACTGGACCAGTTAGTATTTCTTATGCTGTTGAAGACGTCCCTGATATCGTCGTCAGATGATTAAACGGACTTAAACCAATATTGTTTTCAACGATTTGCATAGACTTCTATTAATTTACTACTTTAATTTTTAGACTACTTTAATCCGTCTTAAAACGCACTAATTTTTCATGAAGTGTACCAAATGAATAAAACAAAACAAATACGAAAATGCACTAACATGATATAACGAAATGTAATATTATATAAAAAATACAGGGCGCGCCAAAAAAACCGACCCCCTAGAAAACTCGTTAAAATTTTAGCCATCTGAAAATAAATATCTAGGATCATTCATGGTCCAATTTAAAACCATCGTACCAGATTTCATTGAAATATTTGGTCTAGCAGCAGAGTTATAAACTTTACACATTTTAAATTTTTACACATCAACCCTGCTGTTAAGATTCGAAATGCAATTTTTTTAGACACTCGTTAAAATGCTCTAGCGTCACTTTGTTTACGATTACGGATGCAAGCATTGTATGAACAAGGCTATGGGGCGATAAGAATCTCAGAATTTGAAAAAAAGTTAACAAATTGTTTTTATACTTTTCTTTTACAAACACGGCATATTAAAATCAGAAAAGTAGGGTTGATGTGCAAAAAAGCGGATAACTCGGCTGCTAGATTAAATATTTCTATGAAATTTGGTACGTAGATGTTAGATTGGATCCTGAATGCTCATACAAATTTATATGACAAACAGACTCCAGATGACGAAAATATTAGATAAATTCTAAGGAGCCGGTTTTTTTGGCGCACCCTGTAATATTGTAATAAAAATTATAAATTATAGAATATAATTGACGTCAGTAGGCACAGAGAAATAGGCGAAATATTTGTGTACTCTAGTCTCTTACTAATGGTGTACCGAATTAATTCTTTAAGTTGACTGTTAGCCTGATTAAATAAATAGCCTGTATTTCTCAGTATCTAGTCGCCTTACACAATCACACCTTTCTATTGTAAATTTGAAGTTATTCACTATCCTTATAAACAGTGGATCTAGCATTCCAGAAATACTTAATATGTTGGTCCATAGTCTCGAAATAGTTAGGCTACTGTATTATGAAACCGTAATCGAATACCGCTAAATGGTACAAAATGGTCGTTCTGCTATAATTTAATGTATTAATTAATATGGTATATTGTATAGGCAAAAGATTTCAAGTAGCCTTGATTTATCGAGACTCGAGAAGAAAATAGAGACTTTAGAACAAAATAGAGCAAATCTTGAATCTTCATAATAAATGAATACAATAAGTATGTGGAATGTAATTTGGCCTACATGTTAATGTTAGCATACGTTGCATTTTTAAACTGATTTCCTTTTTTTCAAATAATTATTTCTAAAAGTATGCCTACTCTGTTACAATAAACACACAATAGGATTCGTGCAATAGTATCTAGTAGAATTATAGGCCTTTCAAATTGAGCCCAGACTTTTTCAACATCGGGTTTTTATCTGCTATAGGCAATTACGTAGACGTAAGATTAATTTCTTAAGGTTTAGGCAAAAAACACAACAAATACAAGAAACGTCGAATGAGATACTGCCGCTTTCAAAATTGTAAGGATACCACATGCAAACTTCAATCACCACACTCGCAATCTTCGACACGGGTCGATGATTTGATTAGGCCATATGGACATGTAAGTTTACACAAAATCGACGTTTCAGAATTCATGACGTTAAGCAATAATATAAGTAAACAATTATTTCTTTAAATATTCAATATCATTTTCATTATTTTTCATATGCAGAAGAATACAATAGGATATTTCACTTTCAAACAAAATGCGTAGAATATGGACATCCAACAAAAGCTCCTATGTCGTTCAATAATTACTTAGAACAGTTACTGAGTTTAGCATTGACTAACATGTCTATAGGTTTGCCACAATGTTGCATTATAAGGCGTCACGGTTGGTATGCGGCTTAAAACCTAACAATAGGCTACTTCATGCTGTCTTTAACTGAAATGGTTCCTTAATGTATAAGACAAGAAAAGTCGCATTTTAAAGTAAGTTCTAAGATTTTTCAGTCTGTTTCACGTATGCTAGCCTATTTATATTATCATATGAAGCGAAATCCGAGGTTAACATCCGAATTTGGCTGGTAAAATCCTTCTGAGCTTATCATGGTAAATGCTCACCGATTTCTACTCTTACAGAGGAGAGCATAGATAGGAGAGTAAAGCATTTTGCTTGCAACTGCAACCCCACGGTTGCAGTTCTATGCTAAAATGGAGCCAAATAGGAGGTTTTGTTATTTCTATTTCCAGTCAATCGTTGTAAATCGGAAAAATAATATAAATTGACAAATTCTTCATTCCAAAATTTATGTCATTGGAACTTTTTAGCATTCCATCTGAATTACAGTGTACACAGGGCTGTCAAGATTATACAGTCGTGTAAAAATTTCCGTAGCTTTTCTTGTCTAATTCTTTAGACCAAACCGTGAGAGACTGTAGGCCTATGCGTCATGATATGCGCACTAATACAAGTTCTACGACTCTTATAGCAGATATAGCTTGTCTAATTATAAGTAACTATAATAATTAATTATTAGTAATTTAGTACTGATCAGTGTGCACAGCAAGCCTATATTTATAATATAATATATATTATATATATATAATTCAGTGTAAAATTAATGCAAAGAGAATAGGTATTATTTTCAATTAATTCAGAATTCATAGATCTACTACCCAATTATCTAAATTAAGACGAGTTAAAGTTCTCAGGGTCTACTTTTAGTTAATTGAGAAGGCTAAATTTACAACAAACGGAACTTTTAAGTACATGTAGGCCTGTATTTAAATTCCCAAGTATAGTTTAGTTTAATCGAATATAGAGCCTAATAGCTGAATGGGTTAAACCGTTAAAGAAAAGTTAGGCTGCAGTTAAACATCAAATGGATTTAAATTCATGGACTGTAAAGTTTATGAGACAACGCTATATTTAATATCAATTGGAATAAAACGATTTGGTGATCTATGGATATCTGAATATATATTCATTCAGCTTCAAAACAGTATCCTAATTCACTAATTTCTTTACAAATTAAATTGCTAAATCGTAAATGATGATTTAAGTTGCTTAATTAAGATGGCACATACATAGGCCTATCAATAATTATTACTAGCTTATGATCCAATTTTTTATTAATGGGGCTGCATGGCTGGAACCTGGCTATCTTGCTGTCGTATTAATAAGTACACGTGGTTCTTGCTGTATGAGGTCTCAACCTTTACTCATAATCTTTAGAAACTGCACGATGTAGGTTTGTGTGTTAGAAGTCTATTTTCAGAAAGATTGGTTTAAAGCGTATTACAGTTTTACTCCACAAAGTATCCTGCAGTCTACAGAGCACCGAGTCGGAGACTCAATTTGCATGACGTAATCCTTACACTACATCATGCAAATTGAGTAATGATGTAATGGCAGAAACAATGATATTTCTGTAATTACTTGACAGTGTTTGGAGGTAGGCCTATAAGAATATTACGAGTAAATTTAATATTTGATGGATTGAAAATCTCTGGATGATAGCTTACTATACATGTAATATATGCAAATTCAGAAGTTTGTTTACAAATGCAGGATTAAAGGATAACGGTGCGATACCATATTCATTACTGAACGTAGGCACGGAGCTAATCCCGATCCTGAACGATGGCAGCGCACATGTGACAAAAACATTAACCTGAGGGCAAGGTCTTCAGCCGCACTTCTGTCCTGTTAGATCATACTTAACCTGTGCGTTAATAAAATAATAATCTTCTAAAAGGAGAACTTGTTAAAGTTTGCCGAAAGGTTATTAGGCTTGTCATACAATTATAGAATCAGGAAGTAGATAAACTGAAATAATTCGACGAACAATGGGCGGATAGCAAATAACGAACCAAGCGGTGCGTCTAGGCATACATGTATATTTATTCAATGTTTAACTAGTTTATGTTGCATGAAACTTAAATATCAGTTGTCAGTTTAAGCTGCTGATCTCATCAACCTGCTATTTCATAATTAATCTCATTCGTCAGATGTCACTACAAGTAAAAAACATTCAGCCGCATAAGTTACGTCCGCCGTGTTGAATCAGGGATATTTTAGAATAGGTCCAACCGATAACTCACTATTACTAATTACCGACTAATTTCTTAAGGGCCACCTAACGCAGATACTGAGGAAGTCAATGGAAAACTACCCCAGAAACCTATATTTTGCTTGAACAAAGGCATCATTTTATGTGTGAAAAAGGCCTTTGTAATGAGACGGACTTATTGGGTAACCGAAAACTGCACGTGTTTCGTAGCAGCCGACTAATGCAGATACTGAGGAAGGGAATGGCCCCCAAGCAGTTGTGATATAGAAAAGCTATAATTATAAAGCAAAGTTGGTGAAACTTTCCGTAGGATATATCTGTCATTTCAAACATACATTTCAGACATGGGTCCAAACAATAAATCTCAATTCACTACCTCCCGGGTATCGCCGGGTACCCCAGCTAGTAACTAATAAAGTCGTACATACATGTAGTAAATACATGTATGTATAATTTGTATATATCTTACCTCAATTTTTAGCTCTACTATCAATTATCTTTATAAAAATATTTAGAAAACTTTTTATTTTTATTGCAGAAAGGATAGTAAGAGACATTAAAGACAGCATCGCTATTAGACATTATATTGTAGGCCTACTATAAAACATTAAAGACATTTATCCACACCAGGTCCTTTCTGTGATACAGCTTAGTGTGCGTCACATAGAATTCTGCTATTGACTGACTGATTGATTAAAGATGCCTCCTCCACCACCCCCTCCACCTGCCCTGGCTAACATCCCTAAGGCGCCTGCAGGAAAACAAGCCGTCCTCAGCGACATCTGTAAAGGAAAGAAATTAAAACCCGCTAAAGCCTTGATGAACGATCGAAGTGCTCCGATATTAGACGGTAAGCCTATTACGCTTTTGATTTTAATTTCTGTCAGGACGGGAGGGGCATAACTCCTCCCCTCGTTCTAAGATCATGCTGTCAAATTTCACATTTAGCTAATTTCTGGTTCCTTGATCTCTCCATCTCCCTTTCAATTCAGTATCCCCCCCTCAAAAGAGTTGTAACTCCATCACGGACTCAATGGTTTATGGATCAATTAATTAATACTCATAATTAACGTCCAGTTTTCAATTAAGGATGATAATCTAAATATAAACATTTCGACTTTCTCCAATTGTCATAATTTGCTATAATTTATCGCTACTTTTCTCGCATCGTCTAAACCGGCGCCAATTCTGATTCTCAGAAATCATTCACGGGGTACCAATTTTATAGTATAAAAATATAGAAACTTTTATCTTAGCATTTAACAGACAAAATACAAATAATATAATACAATATATGTACAATATACATACAATATACATACAATATACATACAATATACATACAATATACATACAATATACATACAATATACATACAATATACTTATACAAGTATTTCATATGCATATTCTGATCCCATGCTAACTAGTGTAGGCATAATAAATAACATTGACAATTTTCACTTTTTTTTGTAGCACCAAAGGATTCTCAAGCCGGAGCTGGACCCAAGAAAGCAGTCATGCCTCCTTCAAGTAAGTCGTTTCACAGTTAATCTGAAATTAGGCGCATACACAAAAGATGTCCGCATGGGGGGGGGGGGGAGGGGGTTAGAGACAAAGCGGAAGATGGTAAATGTAAGGTGGATATCTGAGTGAATCTCAACTAAATTGATACTGTATTACCTAAAAAAAAGTGCTATTATGTCTAACACAATAATTAATATTAGCTACTATTTCTTAGGGCGTCAAACAATGATTTTCAGTTTAAGAACTTTGTACTTCTGATTGGCTACTTTTTGGATTCAACAGTCAGTTATAATTAAATCAATTTTATTACACACAATTATTATAGCACATTTAAATACATTTTTAATTATTCGCCTTTGAATTCAAAATCAATGCTTAATCTCCGTTTGCCAGTCTAAAGGATTTTTTAATATTTTACTTAATATAAAATATATAATATAAAATATTTTACTTAATATACTGTAGGGTTTACGTCGTCGCGTATATTAATAAAAATAAAGATAAGCTTTGGTTTTTTTCTGTGTACAACGAAAAAGTTTTACGGTTCAGTTGGCCTATAGAGAGGCTCCTTGTGTATAAGCTTATATGAGAAATGCAATTAAATGTAACAACAATAGAAGGAACATAAAAACCTATAGAAACGCATGGCTGAGCACCAATCTTATAGTAGTATGCGAGACATTGCGAGTACGTGAAGTTCTCCCATAACTTATTAAACGCCGCTCACATGGCATCGATCCAAAATTTCACATAATCTGGCTACATAGGCTAATAAATTTCATTGGTTTACCGGTAATTTGAAACTCTACCGTACTCCACTCTTACATCATTTGTTTTTGCTAGTCCTGTTTGGGTGGACGGGCTGGTACGTAGTTCAAATATCGTTGGTGACGTCCCTGATGTTGTCGTCAGGTGATGAAACGGACTTCAAATTTGCATTGATTGATTGATTGATGGAATATATGCATAAATAAAACTTCGTTGTATTTCGTGAAATTTGAGAATAAGCTCGCTGCATTTATCGTAAGAGGCTGTGAAAGCAGATACGGAAGAAAACATAAATTAGGCTTACCTTACAATACAATATGGACTTAAAGCCATTGGCTGACGTCGACATCAGAGACGTCTGAATAGCACAAACAATCCTAGCTGATCCATTCAAACGCAGCAAATCACATGTGCTGAAAGAAAACAAGCGTCACCACTGAGTGTGCCATTTGTCTGCGGCGTCAACACTTGTCTGAGCCAGTAGCAGATCGGTTAAGTGTCCAAATGGGGTTTTACCGTTTTATAAGTTCACAATTCTAATTCCAGGTCTCACCCGGCACTGATTCGCAGCCATTAAGCTGCGAAACTGACGTAAAATTCGGCGTTAGCTTTTTTAATGCGGATCAATGGTTTATGACCATAATATTACCTTGCTGATATTTGACTATTTGATTGATTTATTGGTTGATTGATTGATTGATATATCCATGCCTGGAGTACTGTATGTGCACAGATGGACTACCAGCCGGAGGACTAGGTAGACGACCCAGTGCACCAGGTAATCTCTTGCACTACTTGAAATCACAGTGATGGGAACTTAACTACTTTTGAGTAGTTAAGCTTTAACTACTTTCCCAACTACTTTTGAGTAGTTAAACTAAATAGTTAACTACTTTCAAAACTGAGTAGTTAAACTTTTTTGTCTTAACTACTTTTCAGTAGTTGGAATAGTTTACTACTTTTCAACTACTTTTCAAATCTATCCGAGTAATAGCACTTTTTCAACATATTATATTCTCATGTGTTTCAGGCTGTAATAGAAAAAATATGTCCACAATATCAATACTAAAGATGTCGTGATTTATTACTTTAATTTGATTAATTCTGGTTAAAATGAATTTTGTCACATTCGCCGATTTGAAAAAAGTTAATTGAGATCAAGCAAATCTCGCTCTATTATGACTTAGACTGTTAGCAAGCATTTTTCTTTTCAATTTGATGTAGCCCTATTATATATATAATATTATATATATAATATTATATCTGCATATCAATGGTCAGTCTATCAAATTTTGTTCAAGTTTTGTATTTATATTTAAGTCTAAATCAATCATTTATATATTTAGATAAATTAACAGTGATATACGGCCTACAGATCGGCCTTCTTGAATAGTCAATATGGGAGAGCTATCCAGTCACTTATGTCAAAATACAGATTTTTCATACAAGCTGATTTTTTATGTACCTGTGACTTGAAGCCCACTGGACTGGTAAGCATGATAAACCGACTTCAGCATTATCGTGATTTAAAACATTGAATTTGATAATGGCGTGATTAAATCAACATGGATGAATATCAAGACGTATGCTTACATTCATCATAATAATTTACAAGAAACTTTTTTGCTAACTACTTTTGAGTGGCTAAGTTATTCCGTTAGTTAACTACTTTTGAGTAGTTAAACTACTGTTTAACTACTAACTACTTTTGAGTAGTTAAACTTTTTTTCTCTAACTACTTTTGAGTAGTTAAACACTTAAACTACGTAGTTACTATTTAGTTGTTAACTACTGCCCATCACTGTTGAATCATCATTATACTTTAATGGACGTTAAATATCAGGGACGTTAAATAATATTGATACTTGATAATATTGATTACTTGATAATATTGATTACTTGATAGAATAATATTGATTACTTGATCTTTATTTATTTTTATATTTCCACACATGTCATCCGCAAATGCTATCTCAGTAGCATGTTGGGTGTATCGAACCCGTATTATGAAAATTTCTTGCCTGTCAACTATCCCTTAGGCTTAGAGACTAGGTTTAACATCTGTTTCCGTATAGCAAGGATCCTCTTCGGGACGACTCAACCGGGAAACCTCGACCTTATTTTTTTACAAGAAGCCTGTGCTACTGCCGACAAGGCAATTCAACTGGGGAACAACAAGTTGAAATAGCCTTTATTCCTGAGCACTCATTTCTTCATTTCTTATTCTTAATCACAATCACGGCTCACGAGCTGCTCCACTGCATGGATTATAATATAATTAAACTTGCATGGAAGTCTTATGTATAGCAATTATCTGAGTGGTGTTATGCACAAGCGGGCCAACTGAAAATAATCACTTTTTGACTTTTTTCGTCCATTTTATTAAATATCTTTCTCTGCACACATACATGCTTTCGAAAATTTTCTAGCTCATCAGAATATTAAAAAAATTACAAAACACTGTCGTACAAGCGAAACACTGGCGAAAATGTGACGTACAAACTCTACAGTTATATGCCATGGACCTGTCGTTAGGCAGTGCACTGAGAGAGATATATAGAGCTGGGTGTAGGCTTATTAAGCTTAATAGAAAGTTATCAGAACCAAAATAATTTTACATTTTTCATATGCCTGTTGGATTATGTCACAAACAGTCTACAATGTCAACAAAGGCTCCTTTTCTGATAACAAAATTAATTGGCCATTCATTGGGTATTGTCCTACAGGCTACAGAATCCGGCCTCGTGCGTACTGTGTCTTTAAGGCCTCTACCTGTTGTCTCGGTACACACGGCAGGTTTAATGGTGTAAAAAAGGTTGATTTTAATACTGGGTTAAATAGGCGAAG
Source organism: Enchytraeus norvegicus (assembly GCA_034695365.1). NCBI lineage: Eukaryota > Metazoa > Annelida > Clitellata > Enchytraeida > Enchytraeidae > Enchytraeus > Enchytraeus norvegicus. The sequence continues at coordinate 11,536 of JAQFZF010002423.1, forward strand.
CTAGGTTGGCGATTAGAGTTCCCAATCCCGGGATCCCGAATCCCGGGCTCTCGGGATCCCGGCCCAAAAAGACCGGGATTGAGTTTCCCAATCCCGAGATTTCGGGATTGGAAATTTTCTATTTAAGAAATATAAAAACGAAAAATATGTTGTTTAGTCTACAAATACAAATGGGATCCAATGCAAGATTTAAGTTCCATTTACTCAATGGTTCATAGGTCTACATTACCACAATAAGTTCAGTAACTAATAGGCCTTACTGTACTTTATAATATTTTAGGCTTACGAGCATGATGTCATCACGATTCACGGACCTTCACGGTGGCCTATGATGTGTTGCGTAACTTATATTCTAATTCATAATGGAGCGAAACAGTAGATTTCGTAATTATGCTATATTCAGTCAATAGCTTATAAATTGTGCATGTTCGAGTAAGTAATACTCTATAGGCCTATAGGCCCTGTAGGGATTATAGGCCTATAAGTTGATCTAGCGGAAACGTAGATAACGTTAATGCACCTCTTTCAATGCTTACAAATACAGACAATACTTACTCAAATAGATTTATGGAACAATCCCTGCGAGGCGGCAGAGCTGCTGTATAAATGGCGGCGAGCCCTGGAGGAGCGCTCCCAAGGACGAAGATAGAGGGGGGTCAGTACCACGGCTGATCCTCGGGTGGACAACAACATTACGCTAATGCCAAATTGCCAATAGTTACAATACCATTACAAGACCTGTGCCTTTAGGCCTATATCATGAAGATGATTTAATAATAATTATCTGAGGTTGATGGATAGGCTCTATAGACCTGTATATAAACATATTCGTATCTCAGCTTGTAGACTACTATAGATAGTATAGACCCCATATCTTCGTCAACTATGTGCGAATTCATATCGACTTCTTTACAGGCTTGATCAATCCCGGAATCCCGGGATTGAGA